>VDFB02134612.1:0-29517 GCA_007258455.2 Sequoia sempervirens | reverse complement strand
AACCCCAAAGGGCAATTAAACAATAATTACTGCATAATTTTTTTTTTAAAGTTAACATAACATACATGTAATACACATTAAGTCATGACATGAATTTCATTTAAGTAGATTCACTAACACATACATCCCTTGCGGTACACGAGGATTCATTATGAGACTTAGATCCACACAACGACAATAAGGAATAAAGTCAAAGATATAGTCCATAACAAAATAAACATTAACAAATATAACACATACATGATAAATTATTGATAAGAAACCATATGTGTACGTAAATACAACATATACATGATTAACTCAACACATTGAATAACAACTCCCATGGCCAATATCCACACAAGCTTTAACGTTACATTATAGTACAATGATACAAAAGTGTTTCCAATCATGAATGGAAACCATACAACAAGATAACATGATACAAATGAACAGGGGAATACATAGTATCATAACTAGCTCCAAGACGGATACAACTCTGGGGTCGCCGCAACAGCACCAATCCGCATCTCTCGATCCTTGACTGGGGACCCAATGGGGTGCTTAGCATGTTCCACTTGACCACGTGGGTCCGAAGACCCACCCCCCGTGCTAAGGAGCTGACAAGAAAGAGTCCTCAACCAA
Source organism: Sequoia sempervirens (assembly GCA_007258455.2). Taxonomy (NCBI): domain Eukaryota; kingdom Viridiplantae; phylum Streptophyta; class Pinopsida; order Cupressales; family Cupressaceae; genus Sequoia; species Sequoia sempervirens. The sequence goes on along the minus strand of VDFB02134612.1, from coordinate 28,893 downwards.
GAACATCCAAACACGGAGCCACAAGACTCAACATCATACAAAAGTATCATAAAACTCAAGGATTACAATGACATAATCAACAACATCCAAGAGTCAACATAATAACTTAAAGTAATAAATCTCATCACATAAATAAAAGAAATAACTAGTAAACAAGTAACCAAAGGATGATCATGAAACACTTCCAAATCAAACTGAATTAATAAACATAATACAATTCCAGAGGCAATAGGCAAGCAAGGAAAATGAGTTTCAAGTGGAGAGTGACATCGCATAGCTCTCATGGGATCTCCTGGCCCTTCCTCCAACTTGAGGCGCTGGCACCCATTTATGGATCTCCTAGCTCTTCCTCCTACTTGAGGCGCCGACACCATAGGGTAGCTCATGCGGAGCCAATAACCTCTCATGGGGACAAGGTTATGAATTTTCCGACCATCGCCTTCTCAGTCTATAATTAGTCTATGATAGCCCTAATGCATAGACGAGGCATCCAATATTTATTATCTTGTGTGTTTTACTACCCATCCCCCTAAATTCTTTTTTTAGGTTATCACTTGTTTAACTACTCTTACGTGGGTTCTCCTATGCACTTCCTCTTACCCGAGGCACCAACCCCCACAAAGAGCCACTCTCCTAGAGGCCCAAAAAACATCAAACCAAAAACCAAGGGTTGTACAACATAACAAGAACATTAGATCACAACAGAGAAGCATGCGAGGCATTACCCATCTCGCTAAAAACACATAATAAAAATCTCAACAATTCTCGTACAACCCTTTCAAAATCCTGATACCAAAACACTTGCCACTTCAAGGGCACATAAAAGGAGAGACATTGACCAACAATAAAAAACAAGCCTCTGGAAGACTCTCAAAAGGATTACACTAGGGTTTCCCCATCAAAGAACTGACAACAATAATTGCAAGGCCACAAGAACTATTTTCAATTCAAATATAATGAGTGAATATACCAAAATAAGATCAACAACCCCATCCAGAGTACATAATCAACTTTAAAACAAAATAAATCAGAAATCCAAGAAGATCAACTACCCACAACTCATAAACAAAATATGAGTTCCCAATTACATTGCAACACAAATTAAATGACAAAGGATTCCTTGAATCAAAATTAATCTCCAAAGGAATTCACACCAACACGGAACCATCCAGAAACAATCCTTCAACAACAGAGGTAAAAGCATGCAACCAGGCATCCAAGGGAGACCTCAATTTCCTCCTCACAAGATACCCATACAGTTGGTAAACAAATGACCTTTGACAAAATCAACAAACATGACAACAATATAATTTAATGTTTCACCAAAATAGTACAAGTGGGAAGACTGCATTCAATAAGAAGCATAAACTTATCACAACCAAGCATTGCATTAGTATCCAAAATACTCCACCACAAATTCAATTAATAAGACCCCCACCACTCAAAAACAAACCAAGAATGCACCACGTAAGGTTAAATGAATAGCAACACAATTTAACTTAAAGAAGATCCCCAACTCACGTCAACTCAAGAAAAGTGACAATGAAAGGATCTGTCAAACCACTCATAAATCAACATGAACCCGACGGAATGAAATCACTTCTGAAGCCAAGGAATTCCAAAGAGGACACCACAAATAGGATACACCAAATTACCCTTAATTGAACAATGACCATTCAAACACAATTTATCCATTCGTTCGATAAGAATTAATTTAAAATAAATAAGGGAACTCTATAATCACATATCGTAATTATCTCAAGGCATATTTTATCACACTCAGAATACTAACCCAACAAATCAAAAGCAATAAACTTCAAAGAACAATTGAACTATCGTCTACCATTCGACTCTTCACTTGATGAGAAATCGTTTTAACTCATTAAAGGCTATATTCACAACCTTACTAACATCTCACTATGCTCATCATAAAGTTGTATTAAATAAAAGAAGTTATAAAAGCATTCCAACAAATTTCTTTTATTCCAATTCAGGATTTATAATCATTCCTATAACTATATACATATATATAAACATGATTAGCCAATCAATACTCTAATTATATTTAAAAGGATAACTAATCTCACCAACACTACATTACAATGCCAGTTTTCTTCTTAACTAAAACTATATGACCATCTAATTTCACTATGAAGTAAGAACTTATTCATTTATAAAAAAGCATAACTCTTTTCCCTAATATTCTAATGTGTTACCAATTTTCATTGTATAGTATAATCATTTAATTTTACAATCAAGAGAACGTTCGTTTCTAACATTTGAAATATGCAAGTAACTATTCTCTATATATTTATAGCTAAGAGGGGAAACATTCTTTACTAGCACCTTTATAAAAAAATGATCTTCATTTCCACTAATTCCATTATAAAGAAATGGTCTACCATCAAGATATTTACCATTATTAATGGGACTCCACAAACAATGCATACTGTTGTTAAAATTAATTAACCAATATTCCACACATAATAATTTCTATTTGTAAATTTTTCTAACTTAACATTATGCGAACTAATGTAAACTTCTAAAATACTCTCTTCTACATTTTTCCCTTCACTACTCTATTTGTCATATATCTTTTATTGTTCTATTGACTCTAAGTGCTACGACTACGTTAGATTGACAAAGAAATTAGAGGGATTACTTAAACCTTTAAAATTTTCTTGTTATGGCCAAGCGTCGTAGCTGAGACAGATTGACAATGAAATTAGAGAGATTATTTAAACTTTTAAACTTCCTATTATGTCCAGGTGCGACGGCTGAAACAGGTTGCAAATAGAATCAGAGAGTTTATTTAAATCTATACGCCCTACCATGTTCAAGTGCGCCACTGTGACAAGTTATCAATGAAACTAGAGAGATTATTTAATTTACTACACCTTTGCAAGTCTAAAAGTTGCAGCTGTGATAGGTTGCCAATGGTTTCAGGGAGACTATTTAATTTTGTACACTGCCTCAACTCAAAACATTGTACAGTTACAAGTTGTCAAGTATATTAGAAAATGAATATTGGAATTTGAAAATATCGCCATCTTCTTGCATTATTTTCAAGTCCCAAATGTTATCCCCAAGACTGAAGGGAAGGAGAAAGGTGAGGTGCAAATACGTGACTTAAGAGGAGGAGAAATAATGTACAACTTTTTTTCTTTTTTTGAACTTAATGCATTTCTATTTGGTGGCGAGTTTCCAGAGATGCACCCAAATTGAAGTTTGGAAATTAAACTTCACCACGATCAAAGGTAAGCTCTCTATTATGTTAGTACATTGACAATATTTATTTTCAAGTGTTGCAACTACGATAGATTGACAATAGAATCAAGCAAGTTATTTAAATCTTAGACTTCCTATTGTGTTCAAGCGCTGCAGCTAGACAGGTTGACAATGAATTCTATATATTTGAAGGAACAACCTCGCATTAATAAATCTATGATTGCAAAACTGGGGTGAGACAGATGGCAAAGCTAAGGAAAAATTAAAAGAAGACATGCAAGGTCGATACACCCATGATTCTTGTAGGCCGACACAGGGTTGTTTCATAACATAACAATATAATATTGGGAGACCATGGCATGCTAAAAATGATGCAATGGATTGAATAGAGAAACGACAGAGGAATCATTGAATGGGGAATTTCATTCAAGGCATAGGTTAATAGGCTTGCAAGCAGATTGTGGGTGCCAGTAGACATGCATGCAAAATATGTAAACCCTGAGAGGAAACCCACAAATCTTTGAAATAACGAAACATTCTAGAACGCATCCTAGCATTGCGGGCTTGGGTAATCTTCAGTAATTCAATCTTCTATCAGTTTTGACACAAAAAAATATTCAATTTTAGACAACATAACATTCACAATTTATTTCAGAATCACAAAGATAAATCTCAAAAGGAATGGAACCTGATTTGAAGCACGGCTGCAGAGTTGATTCAAAGATTGGACTTCACCATTTGCAGATTCATCTTCTTCCCAGATTCAACAACCACTATCGGAACCCTTCAGAACCAAAAGAATTTCCCCCCAACTCCTGCAAAACCCCGTCCCATTCTCTAGAAGCCCCCTTCCTTCCATAGCTACAATTCCTTCTTTCAAAACGTAATTACCTTCCGCCCAATTCACCTCAAAATCCCCCACTACCAACATTATCGCCCCCCCATTCCACAATCGACCACCCCCCAAAACAGAAGAGGCTGCCCGTTTTAATTTGAGTAACTGAAAACCCCTATTCTGAAGGAGGAATCTACTCATTTTTCCACCCTTTTTGGTTGTTCCTTTTAAAGGCTAAATATAGTTATTATTTATTTTGCATGTTCTACAGTTTTCTTCGATTTCCAAATGCTCTATAGGTGTAGTTTCTTCCAACAAGTTTTAGTTACGAAGAGGCTTTAATTAAGAACTACATTTATGTTGAGCAGTTACAAAACCTTACATGCGAAATTCTATAATTAGATCTTTATGTGAAGCTGACATAATATTGCATTTAATTTTGTTTATTATACTATTATTCATTACTTCCACAATCATTTAATTTTTTTTATTTAATTATAATATTCATGTTTTATTTATTTAATTCATTTTAAACATTAATAATATTTTATTTGACTAAAACATAGAAGTATTATAACTTTTATTTATTTAATACCTCAAAACACAAACCGAATAAATTGAATCAATTCAAATCATGCCAATCAATACTAACTTTACAAGCGAGTCAGAGGCAACACAAGGACATCACAGACGAAGGGGCACTACATCCTCCCCCCCAAGGTTTCGACTTACTCCGGGAAGTCGAGCTCAAGCATAAAAATGGTAACACAACAATATCAATGATCATAAGCACATCAACACCATAAATTAAAACATCAATTAAACATCATCAAGTAAGCAATGAAAATTAAACAAACCAAAAATAAGGAAATGATACCAAAACGAGAGTAGTGACGGGGTTGCAACCAGACTAATTTTCCAACCACAAGGACAGGGTGGACAAACTAAGTCAGGGAAACTTTCTTGTCAGCTCCTATGTTCAACGTCAAGCCCATTGGGTGTGTATGATGCTCGCCCTATCCTGACAATGTAGGTGGAATCGAGGCTTAATTCCTACAATCCTACATACAAACAAAAGTGATGCACAATATATATATCACAAACACACTATGAGAGGAATTCACAGCATAGTAGGGCACTCACGAGCGAGTAATACTATACTGTCCCTCCCACCAGAACACACAATATTCAAAACAATTCAAATATTTCATAACAATTTGCTACATATCAGTTAGGAGAATGTTCATATAATGCTCCTAACCTTAAATCTATTTCAAAAGCTATCTCATAGGTCGATTACTAGTTGACATTAGAAAATATCTATCTCTATAAATACCAATTCTATTACCTTAGTTGCTGAGTTTCCGATCCAATTCCCTAGAAATAATTAACTACCATGAAACAAAACACATTAGTGTCAAATTTTCAAGCTAATTATTTAACTTAAAATGTTATAGTTTCATAAAATTAAAGCATAATTATCTACCCAAATGCACCTTTTTACCAATACTCATCATGTTCACACAAAGCACTCCACCTCAATCATTATTCATCAAATCTCACAAAAATTTCAACAAAAAGTACCAAAAAAAAAAATTTAGCCCCTTCACAAATACAAGAAATCATAATCCATCACTCCAAAATTATAAAATTGCAAATTATTCCATGCACACTCGATGCATACTTACACATGACTCATAAAATTGGAAACCACATCATACAACAACACAAGAATCCATAGTGCATCCCTGACATGAAGGATATCAATGCATTGCGCACTACACTGAGGGTCCTATCCTTTCCCATCAAAATCCTGCACCATCGACTCAACACTGGCTAGCCAAAGAAACTCAAGTTCACAACAATGACAAAAGAAAAGTGAAACTCCAGACTTAAGGATCTACATGCAAGGTTACATAGTGAGCACACATAGTGCCCAGTGTATGGACCTAGGCTCTGATACCATGTTCCAATGCCCCGTCGTGCGAACCCCAAAGGGCAATTAAACAATAATTACTGCATAATTTTTTTTTTTAAAGTTAACATAACATACATGTAATACACATTAAGTCATGACATGAATTTCATTTAAGTAGATTCACTAACACATACATCCCTTGCGGTACACGAGGATTCATTACGAGACTTAGATCCACACAACGACAATAAGGAATAAAAGTCAAAGATATAGTCCATAACAAAATAAACATTAACAAATATAACACATACATGATAAATCATTGATAAGAAACCATATGTGTACGTAAATACAACATATACATGATTAACTCAACACATTGAATAACAACTTGCCATGGCCAATATCCACACAAGCTTTAACGTTACATTATAGTACAATGATACAAAAGTGTTTCCAATCATGAATGGAAACCATACAACAAGATAACATGATACAAATGAACAGGGGAATACATAGTATCATAACTAGCTCCAAGACGGATACAACTCTGGGGTCGCCGCAACAGCACCAATCCGCACCTCTCGATCCTTGACTGGGGACCCAATGGGGTGCTTAGCATGTTCCACCTGACCACGTGGGTCCGAAGACCCACCCCCCGTGCTAAGGAGCTGACAAGAAAGAGTCCTCAACCAAGAACATCCAAACACGGAGCCACAAGACTCAACATCATACAAAAGTATCAAAAAACTCAAGGATTACAATGACATAATCAACAACATCCAAGAGTCAACATAATAACTTAAAGTAATAAATCTCATCACATAAATAAAAGCAATAACCAGTAAACAAGTAACCAAAGGATGATCATGAAACACTTCCAAATCAAACTGAATTAATAAACATAATACAATTCCAGAGGCAATAAGGAAGCAAGGAAAATGGGTGTCAAGTGGAGATTGTCATCGCATAGCTCTCATGGGATCTCCTAGCCATTCCTCCAACTTGAGGTGCCGGCACCCATCTATGGATCTCCTAGCTCTTCCTCCTACTTGATGCGCTAACACCATAGGGTAGCTCATGCGGAGCCAATAACCTCTCATGGGGACAAGGTTACGACTTTGCCGACCACAGCCTTCTCAGTCTATCATTAGTCTATGATAGCCCTAATGCATAGACGAGGCATCCAATATTTATTATCTTGTGTGTTTTACTACCCATCCCCCTAAATTCTATTTTTAGGTTATCACTTGTTTAACTACTCTTACGTGGGTTCTCCTGTACACTTCCTCTTACCCGAGGTGACGGCCCCCACGAAGAGCCACTCTCCTAGAGACCCAACAAACATCAAACCAAAAACCAAGGGTTGTACAACATAACAAGAACATTAGATCACAACAGAGAAGCATGCGAGGCATTACCCATCTCACTATAAACACATAATCAAAGTCTCAACAATTCTCGTACAACCCTTTCAAAATCCTGATACCAAAACACTTGCCACTTCAAGGGCACATAAAAGGAGAGACATTGAACAACAATAAAAACAAGCCTCTGGAAGACTCTCAAAAAGTTTACACTAGGTTTTCCCCATCAAAGAACTGACAACAATAATTACAAGGCCACAAGAACTATTTTCAATTCAAATATAATGAGTGAATATACCAAAATAAGATCAACAACCCCATCCAGACTACATAATCAACTTTGATACAAAATAAATCGGAAATCCAAGAAGATCAACTACCCACAACTCATAAACAAAATACGAGTTCCCAATTACATTGCAACACAAATTAAATGAAAAAGGATTCCTTGAATCAAAATTAATCTCCAAAGGCATTCACACCAACACGGAACCATCCAAAAACAATCCTTCAATAACAGAGGTAAAAGCATGCAACCAGGCATCCAAGGGAGACCTCAATTTCCTCCTCACAAGATACCCATACAGTTGGTAAACAAATGACCTTTGAAAAAATCAACAAACATGACAACAATATAATTTAATGTTTCACCAAAATAGTACAAGTGGGAAGACTGCATTCAATAAGAAGCATAAAATTATCACAACCAAGCATTGCATTAGTATCCAAAATACTCCACCACAAATTCAATTAATAAGACCCCCACCACTCAAAACAAACCAAGAATGCACCACGTAAGGTTAAATGAATAGCAACACAATTTAACTTAAAGAAGATCCCCAACTCACGTCAACTCAAGAAAAGTGACAATGAAAGGATATGTTAAACCACTCATAAATCGACACGAACCCGGCGGAATGAAATCACTTCCAAAGCCAAGGAATTCCAAAGAGGACACCACAAATAGGATACACCAAATTACCCTTAATTGAACAATGACCATTCAAACACAATTTATCCATTCGTTCGATAAGAATTAATTTAAAATAAATAAGGGAACTCTATAATCACATATCGTAATTATCTCAAGGCATATTTTATCACACTCAGAATACGAACCCAACAAATCAAAAGCAATAAACTTCAAAGAACAATTGAACTATCGTCTACCATTCGACTCTTCACTTGATGAGAAATCATTTTAACTCATTAAAGGCTATATTCACAACCTTACTAACATCTCACTATGCTCATCATAAAGTTGTATTAAATAAAAGAAGTTATAAAAGCATTCCAACAAATTTCTTTTATGCCAATTCAGGACTTATAATCATTCCTATAACTATATACATATATACAAACATGATTAGCCAATCAATACTCTAATTATATTTAAAAGGATAACTAATCTCACCAACACTACATTACAATGCCAGTTTTCTTCTTGACTAAAACTATATGACCATCTAATTTCACTATGAAGTAAGAACTTATTCATTTATAAAAAGGCATAACTCTTTTCCCTAATATTCTAATGTGTTACCAATTTTCATTGTATAGTATAATCATTTAATTTTACAATCAAGAGAACGTTCGTTTCTAACATTTGAAATACGCAAGTAACTATTCTCTATATATTTATAGCTAAGAGGGGAAACATTCTTTACTAGCACCTTTATAAAAAAATGATCTTCATTTCCACTAATTCCATTATAAAGAAATGGTCTACCATCAAGATATTTACCATTATTAATGGGACTCCACAAACAATGCATACTGTTGTTAAAATTAAATAACCAATATTCCACACATAATAATTTCTATTTGTAAATTTGTCTAACTTAACATTATGCGAACTAATGTAAACTTCTAAAATACTATCTTCTACATTTTTCCCTTCACTACTCTATTTGTCATATATCTTTTATCGTTCTATTGACTCTAAGTGCTACGACTACGTTAGATTGACAAAGAAATCAGAGGGATTACTTAAACCTTTAAAAATTTATTGTTATGGCCAAGCGTCGTAGCTGAGACAAATTGACAATGAAATTAGAGAGATTATTTAAACTTTTAAACTTCCTATTATGTCCAGGTGCGACGACTGAAACATGTTGCAAATAGAATCAGAGAGTTTATTTAAATCTATACACCCTACCATGTTCAAGTGCGCCACTGTGACAAGTTATTAATGAAACCAGAGAGATTATTTAATTTACTACACCTTTGCAAGTCTAAAAGTTGCAGCTGTGACGGGTTGCCAATGGTTTCAGGGAGACTATTTAATTCTGTACACTGCCTCAACTCTAAACATTGTACAATGACAGGTTGTCAAGTATATTAGAAAATGAATATTGGAATTTGAAAATATCGCCATCTTCTTGCATTATTTTCAAGTGCCAAATTTTATCCCCAAGACTAAAGGGAAGGAGAAAGGTGAGGTGCAAATACGTGACTTAAGAGGAGGAGAAATAATGTACAACTTTTTTTTTGTTTTGAACTTGACGCATTTCTATTTGGTGGTGAGTTTCTAGAGATGCACCCAAATTGAAGTTTGGAAATTAAACTTCACCATGATCAAAGGTAAGCTCTCTGTTATGTTAGTACATTGACAATATTTATTTTCAAGTGCTGCAACTGCGATAGATTGACAGTAGAATCAAGCAGGTTATTTAAATCTTAGACTTCCTATTGTGTTCAATCGCTGCGGCTAGACAGGTTGACAATGAATTCTATATATTTGAAGGAACAACCTCGCATTAATAAATATATGATTGCAAAACTGGAGCGAGACAGATGACGAAGCTAAGGAAAAATTAAAAGAAGACATGTATGGTCGATACACCCATGATTCCTATAGGCCGACACAGGGCTGTTTCATAACATAACGATATAATATTGGGAGACCATGGCATGCTAAAAAAAAAATGATAGTTGATGCAATGGATTCAATAGAGAAACGATAGAGGAATCATTGAATGGGGAATTTCATTCAAGGTACAGGTTAATAGGCTTGCAAGTAGATTGTGGGCGCCAATAGACATGCATGCAAAATATGTAAACCCTGAGAGGAAACCCACAAATCTTTGAAATAACAAAACATTCTAGAACGCATCCTAGTATTGCGGGCTTGGGTAATCTTCAGTAATTCAATCTTCTATCAGTTTTGACACAGAAAAATATTCAATTTCAGACAACATAACATTCACAATTTATTTCAGAATCACAAAGATAAATCTCAAAAGGAATGGAACCTGATTTGAAGCACGGCTGCAGAGTTGGTTCAAAGATCAGACTTCACCATTTGCAGATTCATCTTCTTCCCAGATTCAACAACCGCTATCGAAACCCTTCAGAACCAAAAGAATTTCCCCCCAACTCCTGCAGAACCCCGTCCCATTCTCTAGAAGCCCCCTTCCTTCCGTAGCTACAATTCCTTCTTTCAAAACATAATTACCTTCCCCCCAATTCACCCCAAAATCCCCCACTACCAACATTATCGCCCCCCCATTCCACAATCAACCACCCCCCAAAATAGAAGAGGCTGCCCGTTTTAATTTGAGTAACTGAAAACCCCTATTCTGAAGGAGGAATCTACTCATTTTTCCACCCTTTTTGGTTGTTCCTTTTAAAGGCTAAATATAGTTATTATTTATTTTGCATGTTCTACAGTTTTCTTCGATTTCCAAATGCTCTATAGGTGTAGTTTCTTCCAACAAGTTTTAGTTACGAAGAGGCTTTAATTAAGAACTACATTTATGCTGAGCAGTTACAAAACCTTACATGCGAAATTCTATAATTAGATCTTTATGTGAAACTGACATAATATTGCATTTAATTTTGTTTGTTATACTATTATTCATTACTTCCACAATCATTTAATTTTTTTTATTTAATTATAATATTCAAGTTTGATTTATTTAATTCATTTTAAACATTAATAATATTTTATTTGACAAAAACATAGAAGTATTATAACTTTTATTTTATTTAATACCTCAAAACACAAACTGAATAAATTGAATCAATTCAAATCATGCCAATCAATACTAACTTTACAAGTGAGTCAGAGGCAACACAAGGACATCACAGACGGAGGGGCACTACACAGTTGTGCTATAACAAATACAAGATGCATTCATGTGTGACCCAAATTTAATGTGGCTATGTTCTAATAGAAATGGAGGCACTCATATAATGTAGTTAATTCAGGTTGTATAATGTAGGTGTCAATCATCATTGGGTGCATTTAGGTTGTCTCAAGTTTAACAGATTAGGATGTAATTATAGCATGATTGAAGAGTGATTACCTCTTGCTGGAATAAAGAGCCTATAACTCTGGTTGATATGGAGAGTGGTTGCGTTATATCAATTATGTTGTGCATTCAAGCACAACCCATATTTAATGGGCTATTCTAGAGAGTGATCAAGATTTTCTAAACCTTATGAATGTTACTTAAAAGTGTATAGCTTAAACTACAAACCAAGTTTGTTATGTACTTGAATGCAATCTTGGGTTACCACAAACTATAATAATGTGATATGCTAATAACCATTATGGAAAGTATTAAAGCAAGACCCATGATATATAGGGTAAATTTTCTTGATTAGGTTTACATACCTTAATGATCAAACACAAGCTTCCCACACACTCTAGGATACAATCCAAGAACATACCACAACTTTTCCAAGACAACTAATTTTCTGACCCAAGATTTAAGGTTGTTTTTTTAATACCAACAAAAACATTGGTAAGAGCATGATTAGGGTACAAACCCTAGGCCTCCTTAGAAACATAAACAATAACTATAGAGGATTAGTGAGGTTGCAATACTAGAAAGATTGAGACATTGAAGGTAATAACAAAATCTTGCAATATAAAGATTGTAGCCAATAACAAGCACACTATATAGCTTAGTGACATTTGTAAATGCAATCTATGGTAAGAAGAATGACAGTCACTTGAGATGTGACAGTCAAAAAGAGGCTGAGTAGTGACAAGATAATAAAGCTCAAACCTTGCATAGTAAAGTGGATATTTTAACAGAGTTTTCTTACCCCCTTGCTGACCTTAATGGTTTTTCAAATGCTTTTGGTAGTGTTAGACAAGGAAAATGCAATCAGGGAATGACTGTCAAAATGAAGTAACAGTGGTAATCATAGGTTCAATGTTTCTTCTTAGCCATTAATGTATAATGGAGGTAGTGGATTGAATGTTTGAGCAGTGTTTTGAGACTCATCAAAGATGGGAGAATAGTGAATAATACCTTGTAGACTGTGAAGTAGTGTCAATAAGGTTGAATGATCTTAAGAACTACAATACCATGAAACAATGAGTCCCCTGTAGTAAGTAGGCAGTCTATAGGGCATAGTTTAATTTTATAGAAGGATGCTCATGAAAGGAATCTTCAAGTGATAGTGAGTGATTTGTTCGAGATTGCAGTTGAGGGTGCAATACCCAGTCTTAAAGTAAATGTGCAAGAAAATCAAATTGTACACAACAAACAATTTGCAATGTTATCTTTCATAATGCCTTGAGTTTGAAGACAAAAATATCATTGTATCTTCATGATGAAAGTGGTGACCTTAATGGTCAATCACTAGCAACTATGATTTTAAAACATGCTATTGTGCTTATGGAGGCAACATTTTAAGCAAGGAAGTGAGTGGTGGTTTGGAACAATGGTAGGTATGAAGGACTTGCTTTATATGCATATATGTAGTCTAGCTTAAGACACTATTCTTAGAATATATTGAAGGTGGATTATGGAACTCAAGGGTTACCATGAAAAGGATTAAAGTAAAGACTAAGATCTATTTAAAAGCCACGGTCATGAAGATATTAAAGATGTCACATGCAAAACCCTAGTAGCTAGATTAATGAATATAGTGCCAAAGAGGATAGTGTGCTGGGGAGATCTCCACATTATCTAATTACATGGAAATACATTATTTATTTATTTTTTAATTAAAAGAAATAATTCTAAACCCTATATAGGATACATTGATACTTCAAAAGCCTCTCAAGGAATTTGAGATTATGCAAATATATGTCAAGTAAATACCTAGATTACAAATAGTAGCGAGAACAATGTAAGATTTGTTGAGCAGAGCTGGAATGAGATAAGCAACAATGAATCCTATTCCTCCTTTCACGCACATCTCCTCACTGTTCTCTGTCATTCTTTACGGAAACACTTTTCCATTTTGGCGGTCTATGCTTGAAAATAATGTTTTGACGAAGGTTTTAAAGTATGTTTATTAAAATGAAAACTCCATTCTGGTGGGCTACGCCTGAAAATAAGATTTTAACAAAAGTTTTAGGGTATGCTTATTAAAGTTTTAGAGTATTTTGGTGGGCTATATTCTTGATTCCTTAAATGATTTATTCAAATGGATTGTGACTAAATAAATGACTAACTATTTAGTAATTTTTATTTGTGTGACTAAATAATTTTTAATCAACAAACAAACTAGTAATTTATTTACTCATTTATAGCTGAGTTGTAAAAAATGAGCAGAATTTGGTCATTTTTAGTTGTTGTGACTAAAATTTTTAGTCACCTAGTCATTTATTTTCCAAATTCTACTAGTGTGTGCTTCCTTGTGTGATTAGGGCTCTCTCAATATTAAGGGCCCTAGGGATAAGCTTGTCATAAGAAGTGGCACATTGCATTTTTAAATAAAAGGATAAATCCGTATTGACATTAGTAATGATGATTCTGATTTGTTGCTCCTTAAGAATGGGTCACTTGCTCTTACTAGCTCGCTACCTCCATCGTTGTAGGAAGTTTGCAATCAAGTTCAATATTATGATTTTAGGAGTCTTAACGATTGGAAATCATAGTAAAATTAGAATTTAATAAGTTTTGGAATTAGCATTTTAAAGTGTTTTTTGGGGTCATTAACTTCAGAATATCTTCTCTTTTGTAGGGGTGGTTGCATGCCAATTTTTTTTTGTGTAAAATATTAGAATTATTAGATTTAAAAAATTCGGAGTGTGAGCTTGATATTTTGAAGATCTGGGCAGTCAAGCTTGGTAAAGAAAAAAAATCATGTCAAATAATATTAGTCCAAAACAAAATGGAAGAGACACTTACAGATTGTAGGGCTAGATTGAAATGCTGATGTGAAATTCTTATTGTCCCTTGAATAATTGCAAGGATTAAAGATCTAGATGATCTTGAATCACAATATCAGAAACATTGTAGGGAAGCATGGTTACGCTGAAGGGGGCATGACGTTATCGCCCATTGGTAAGTTAAGTCTATTATGTGTTTATATTGATTGAATTTGTAAATGTTTACATCGCTTTTAACATTTCATATATATATATACAACTTTGACTGCTGCATCTATGGTTTATTTGTGTCTATCATGCATACAAAGGTGTGGGGTGTCTTAGGGCGCATGATATGGATTATCATGGCTCAAGAATGTGGTTTTGCCGATGAACATGGAGTTGTGAATATCGAAGATGAAGCATGATCCTAAGGGAAGCTAAGATCAAACGTGTCGATACTTGAAGATGATTAAGCTTAATATTACATCCATGACACATTTAGTGGCAGAGTTTCATCATGATGATCAAGATGACTTTGATGATGTTCATGATTTACATGTACTTGAGAAGGCATACGATCCCCTTTATGAAGGCTCTGAAACAAATCTTCTCTCTACTGTATTGTTGTTGTTGAACTTGAAGGTTATGAATGGTTTATCAAACATAGCAATCTCGTGGATGTTAAGGTATGTCATATATGTCATATTTTTTCATCTATTTTAATTGTTGTTAGTTCATCACTAGTAAATAAAGGATGAAATATGTACCATTAATATTCTTTATATGAACAAATTATTTTTTGTTGTAGATTGATTGGTGAATTTTTGTTACCACCATCAAATATTTTACCTCGCTCATACCGAGATTTATGTGCCATTATGAAAGATATCGAAATGGAGTATCAAACAATAGATGCATATCCCAATGATCATATTATATATCATAAACAACATGAATTTGCAAATGTAATCGCCTAGAATGTCACATCGTGGTGAGATATCAACATATCAACTAAAACAACTTTGGGTTGTCTCTTCATTACACCTACTTAGGTATTCCACGATGCAACACCATTATTTAGGTGCTGCAAAGCTTTTTAGCATAATTTATGGATTACCATGCATGGAATAGAAGGGAGATGACATCTTTGAAATGCCCTGCGGATGGTTCAACATTTAGGAAATAAAAAATGGCCACATCTTTAAAGAAGTCCTTTAAGCTCTGTGTTTTCATTGGGATCGAAAAGCGTCAATCCGCTTGGAGAGTTGAGATCTATTTACTCCTGCAGGCCTCCATTTTTGTTATCAACAATAACATTCCTCCATGGATAGCCAATAAAGAGGGAGCACATAATGCTGTCAATTATCACCTCGAAATACACCACCTCTTTTTAATGTAGTAGCATCTCATTTGTCTTATTTGTTGCATAATGACATATTTTTTTCATTCAATAGTCATGTACATTAATTTATATATATTGTAATAAAATAGTTATAATAATTATGTAATGTTTATGTTCATTCAACTAGGTAAGTACCAAATTAAAGATATGAATGTATATATCGATCCCCTTATTGACGAGTTACTAAAGTTATGGAATGGCATCACTACGTATGATGTCTCTAGACCAATAGGACGAAGAAAATTTCAATTCTATGCAATGCTTTTATGGACAATTCATGATGCCCCAGGGCTAACACATTTCTGTAGTATGTTATAACGTTCGACTGCACTTTAACAATATTTAATTTGATGAAGTAGATATCATGCATGTTTTTAAAATAATCTATTCATTATATGTAATTATAAAAATTGACATATTTAATCCAATCATATATGATCTTGCAAGTCTTCAAACAAAGGGAAAATTTGCATGTCCAATTTGTGGTTCCAAGATGAAATCTCGTCGTTCAACAAGTTTAGGAAAGCAGGTGTTTGATGAGTATAGACACTTTCTCCATAGAAATCATAAGTATCGAACTACTGAAAAACATATTT
Organism: Sequoia sempervirens; assembly: GCA_007258455.2. Classification (NCBI taxonomy): domain Eukaryota; kingdom Viridiplantae; phylum Streptophyta; class Pinopsida; order Cupressales; family Cupressaceae; genus Sequoia; species Sequoia sempervirens. The sequence goes on along the minus strand of VDFB02134612.1, from coordinate 12,484 downwards.
TCAATGGGAAATAGGAGACTACATCAAAACCATGAAGAATGACACCTCGCCTATGGAAGTTGGAATTTAATAGAATTAATCATCAAGGTTATATATCAGATCAAATTGTTTATCTATCATATATGATATGTTTTGAATTTATATATTTTATATTGTGTTGTGTTTTACTCGTTGTAATTGGATAATGATTGCTTTTAATTTGTTTAAATTATGCTTCAAGGAAGGTCGATGAGAATTAGAAGGCATTGTTAATGGTTAGCTTCCATAGGGAATTTGAAAAGTTATCCCTGAACGGAAATTTATTGGGTTGCCTACTATAGGCAGCTAAAATTGCATTTGTTTGATACAGTATCAAAAATAATAATGAAACAGTATGGAAAATATTGGATGGAAGGCATGACAAAGAAAAAATTGTCAGGCTTCTAGTGACATTCGAAGCCAATGTACGGCGTGAAAAATGTCATTCAATTAAATATTGATGGAACCCAAATTAATATGGTGCCTTCCTTGAACATTAATAGAGCGGCCTTAATGCTATAAAAAGAAATTAAGTACGAAAAATTTGATTTCCCACAGGATTTGCTGCGAACATAAACAATATAATAACAAAGAAAAGGTGAATTTGGGTTAGGGATGAAAATGCATGATTGGCATACCTTCATTAAGGTAATTATTCTGGTATATTATATACACTTGTATAATGCATGTATTTTTGGTGTATTGTGTTTACTACTTTTGGAAAATAATGAAAACCATCATTTTATAATTGTTAGCGATGCGTTTCTACACTCTATCTCTCGGACAACTTTGACAACAATGTCAAGCAAGTTATATATGATCTTGGAAAATACATGAGGTAAGTAGTGATATTTTTTCAATTCATTGTATACATCTTATAATTTCCATTTTTTTTACTTGTTATGTAATATAATATATATTTTTGTTAAATCTCATTAATATATTTGCACCTTGAATCACTTGTAGATGGGTTTCATCTAAAGAAATCCATAAAGAAGATATAAATTATTGGAAGAAAAAAATTCTTCGTCTAATGTGTGAAATGCAAAAGTTTCTACCTTCGACATTTTTCAATGCATAAGAACACTACCTCATACACCAAGTTGAGGAGATTGAATTGTGTGGACCTGTATACAGAAGGTCAATGTGGATGATTGAGAGGCACTTGAAATTTTTGAAGGCTTTGGTTAGACAAAGAGCACATCTTGAGGTTTCTATGGTGGAGGGATATATGGTATACCAGACCATGGTGTACATTAGTGAATATCTTCCTAAGTTTCTGACAAAGAGATCTAATGTGAATCTCATTTGGGATTACAGCTCCATTAGCTTAGGTCGAGAGTGCACGATGGGGAAGGTAGATTGAGGAGAAAGTGAGAGGAGGTAATTATAAGATGGTCATGGAGATTAATTTAGGGTACATTTTACATGGTTTTATGTATATTGTATTTAATTTTTAATCTTCCAATATACATCAATTATAATTAAAATTAAAATTGTACTATGGTATTTAACTAATTATCGTCGTTTGTGAATTTCAAATTTTTTTGATACAGTTGGTCAAGAGTGGGATGCACTACATTTGTACGTCGCAAACAATCTTGATTGGATGATGGTATGGATTGAGCGATGTCAACAATCTGGTCACGCATTAACATGGGAAGGTGTGGCTTCATTGGTTAAAGAAGCTCATCGTAATGGAGAATCCAATGTTACACAAAGGGAAATTGATTTAACATATGGTTTAAGAGATAAATAGGTACGTATAAATATATTAATCACCCATATTATTTAATTATTTTCGATTATATTGATGTATATATATTTTGAGATTGTTTTCTTTGCATACATTCAGCAAAGAATAAATATGTTTATCAACTGACGATATTGCAATAATTTTTACATGTTTGACATATTGCCGAGGTGAAACACCACAAGGCTATGTGGTGCAATGGTCATAATTTTGAATCAAAATGTTGGATGACATGAAGAAAACTTGTATGATTCTAGTATAAGCTACGATCTTTCAAGTGACTAATGTTTCATCTAGAAGCAACATACATCCAGAAGTCTCAGAAAATCGATACTATGGGATTTTGGATGATATACTTGAGTGTGACTTTAAGTCCTTCAGATTAATTCCATTTGTCATCCTATGGTATAGGCTACGATTGAATGAAATGATTATGAGAGAACTATTATTGAACATGATAATGGATTTACCATGGTTAATACAAGGTTGATCGAGCGAGCTAGAAATGAGCCCTATGTTCTTCCAAGCCAATGTGAGCAGGTATTTTACTTAAAGGTTCCAGGTAAACCGGGTTGGTCATTTGTTGTTAGACATGATCCAAGAGGAAGGCCGGTAAAGTATAATTTGGGGGAAGAAGAAGATACCGAAGAACTAGAAGATGATGTAGATGATGATTAGGATCAACAGTTAGTTGTTGATGTCCCTGACGAAGATGTCGAAGATGAGGAACTAGATCATGATGATGTAGGAGTTAATATTCATGAAGATCATATCTGTGTGGATGATGACATTATCGAAACTGATATCGATGATGATAATGATGATATGACCAATCCTTACAATGTCGAATCTGGATCGGATGATACAAACAAAGAGTTGGATGAAGAAGAAGATCAATGACATTGAAATGTATCAGTTATGTGATTATATTATCTATTTGATATAAATTTCTTGATAGAATTATATTTGACTTATGTGATTACATAATTAATTCATAATGTTTTTAATTTTCATTCCATTACATAATTAATTTAATGATATACGTTTTAATGTTTGAAAGGTTAAAAAATTAAAACATTTCAATAGTAATGTTAACAACCTTAAAATTAGTGTGTTTTATGTTTCATGTGATCACAAAAGATTAAAAAGTTAGTTGTAGAGGTGTTTTTTCAGCGGTTGACATGTAAAGGCCTTTAAAAGGCATAAAGTGATCATTGCAATGGTTGTTGATGGTTGAGGATTTAAAATACAAGCTCTTGGCATTCAAAAATTTGTGTTTTTCTTCAAAAAAAAATTATTTTTCTTGTTATGCAGCAATATATGGTCACATGCAGCCATATTTTGATGTGAAATCAATTCCAAGTCATGAAGACATGTGTTAGATTTGATTTGAATCTAATTTGAGGGCTTAAGGCATTGATTTGAGTTAGAAAGCTTCATTTCTTTGCATACAGCCCAATTACCCTGTTTTTGAGGGTTTTGTAGTTGAAATATGATATAAGGGGCACTTACACTTTTTATGATTACTGTAGCCTGTGTAAGAGGCCCCATAGATACTATTGTAATTGTAGGATGCATGAATATGGTGTAGGATGAGAAATAAAGAAGGTATAGCTGCTATCCTCAAGAGTTTTGTGAAGAAAAGCATGTGAAATGAGAGGTTCAAGCCTAGATTTCAACAAAACATGTATGGGAGATTTGATTTTATGAATTTTTATCCATGTGTAGACCTAATGGGTTGTTTTTGAACACTGAATATAAATGATACACACACACACACACATATATATATATATATGTATGTATGTATGTATATACATTTTTAAATGTAAATGTAAATGTAAATGCAATTACTAGATGATCTCCTAGAACAATAAATGCAACATATCATTAAAAAAATCTATATCTATGTATATAAATGTGTATTTCTAAATGCAAGTGTAAATGCAAAGAGCATATGGTTTTGTAGTGTTATAGATACAACATATCCATAAATTAATGTAATTGAAATTCTAAAGTCTTCAACACATAATATAAAATCGATCAAACTATTAAACTACATGAGAAATAAATGCATATGTATGTGTATTTATAAATGTAAGTGTAAAATAAATAAGAATAATGAAAATTATAAAATAATACAAGGAAAGGTTTAGAGTTTAGAGTGGGAGAGAGATAGAGGGTAGAGGGTTTAAGGGTTTAGAGTTTAAGGGTTAATTGTTTAGGGTTTAGGGTTAAAGGTAAAGGGTGTTAATTTGGTTTTTACATTGTAACCAAGTTGGTCTTCTAATCTACCTATGGGATTTCCAATTCCAATCAAGGGCAGCTCGAAGGACTTGGACCAACTGACAAGGAATTTAAAAAGCCTCCTACACTTTGGGATCTGCAAGACCCGAGAGGGTGATCCCTTAATGTGTTTACAACCTCTGCACCAATATCATAAACAACATTAACACATAACAATAATCCCATTGAATAGCTCAACACAATAGGATAAATGAATAAAATTGGTTGTTCATCGATAATATCAACTATGTGGAGCATGAGATAACTACAACACAATCCATAGTAAAATATAGTCATTAATTTGCAATTTGTAGCAAGCTCTAGGAAAAGACAAAAAATTATTGAACTACACAAATAAGTACAACTTAGATCGATGTCATATATCCATTGCAGGAGTCAAATTCATAAGCATCTAAAGGTTTATGACATATTTAATACATAACATATAACTTATAAGATCCCCGACAATATTGCATTACAATTTCATCAGTATGCATTCTCACCCAATACTACTTATCAAATCCTTATACATAACATATCGGCTTATAATCCCATTCAAGCATTTTAATTAATTCCTTGAATTAAAGCTAAAATAAGGATTATACACACCACAATAGTGAGATGAATGAAACAACCCTTAGTCATCTTATTCAAAATTTAGATATGCATGTATAGTGGAGAGACATGAGTTTGAATTTATCATTTCAACTCAAATGCTAGAATTGTTATACAACATTAAATCCCCATGAATTCAAAACCGATTATAGAATAACTCAGAACCTAAATTGTATTTCTCTCTAAAACCATCGGACTTTACAATTTTCTTTGCAACTTCACCTAGACTCGACCAAAATTATCTAACTTGCTAACCCGTACTTCTGGCCTTGAAATCCTTCTTATAGAAAATGAAGGAGGAAACAAGCATCGGGCCAAAAAGTACACGTCACCAAAAAAATGAAGCATCTGGTGATATTCCAAAAATCGTTACAACAACCATCACCTTGGAGAATATTCTTGTTCATCATGTCAGTTGAGGAAAATTGAGGCAACAACAAAAAACCACAAGAAACCCACACTATGACCACCATCAAAGAAAAATTGGAGGCCGTTGTAACCACAACATCTGATTTACCACCCATTAGTAATTCATTATTTTATTCCTCCTCATTCAAATATTTATCTACCCACCTCTGATATTCTTCATCAGTCAGCTAGTCAAAATTAATTACCTCATTCACCTTGGCATTATAAGGTGTGTATTTTACTACTACCCGATTTGCATCTCTTTCAAAAGATTTCAAAAATGAGTTGGTACTAATGATTTTATCCATACAGCTCACCAACAAGTCATAATCTGAGTCATCACAAATTAATTTAATTTGATCATTGATGACCTCACCTGCCTGACCCTACCACTGCTGGAATGACCTGATTTTCCCCTACTCATCAATTATATCAGGTAATAATGTCTTACCCCAATCATTGAAATTCTTCACCAACTCCCTAATCTTCCTACTCAAGTCATCTGGTAAGGTCTGAAAACCTTGCAATGATTTTACTAACACATGAGTAGGCTTTAATGATTGGGGCCTATTGTTTGTATCAAACCTTGAGGCCTTATACATGACATCCATATCATTGACCTAGGGATCCAATTTTCAATCAATGGTATCACTACCTCCTAATCCCTATCAATATTCTTTATTGCATCTAATTGCAAAGAATAGAAAAAATGTATAGATAACAATTTATTATCAACCTTTTCATTCAAATGCATTAAAATTGTAGTAATAATCTCTTTTTTCTTTAAAAGAGATCCCTCCTCACTTACCCTCAAAGATGCCTGTAGCTCATCAATTCTTTGAAAGAGATGCTTCTTTGTAGGATCAACAGAGCACTCTATTTCTTCATCAATTTCCTCTAAAGAAGGGGTGAAGGCAAGATTCTGACTAGGAGACCCTGGTGTGGAAACAATTGGATAAGCAAGAGGCACTGACCCTGCTGTGAAAGGTAATGAACTGGTCCTTGGAGCACTTGATGTCTCCCTAATTTGTCTATACCTAAACCTTTCCACCTCAGTTTGCAACTCAACATTCCTCTATTGCATCTTGTTGTATTCTTCAATCAAAAGTTTATACTTCCCCATTAGGATTTTCTTTTCAGCCTCCTCCCTTTCACCAGTCTTTTGGGACAATTTGGCCACATTCACAATTAAACTAGTGGCCTCGGTGGTTGAAGTCTCTGAAGCTCTCTTTATTATTAATCCCCCTCTAAAATTTGGATTAATGTCTGTAATATTTGGCTTTCTCCCTTGTGGGGCCAATGCCCAAATTTTCAAAGTTTTATACTCTTCATTGAAAGCAGAATCTTGAAGTGTTGCCTTGACTTCTTCTTCAAATTCTTGCAAGGGATGCTTGGACTTCATAATAGCATTAAAGGCCATTGCATCTGCAATGTCCCATTCAGACAGAATCAATACACCAGCCTGACTCACCAATTTTTTGCCTTCCTCAGGAGTGATGTTCTTAAATTCTTCCATTAATTTAGCTTTCACTTCGTCATCATTCTCCTGGTCTGACCTGTTAGGTCTTAGTTCTCTTCTCTCCTTACATTTATTTTAATATTCTTCAAACTTCATCCTCCATACCAATTGCAAGAATACAAGAGTCTTTACAAATGCATTTTCATCTAGAAACTCCTTACATGCTTCCATTCTTGCATCTTGTACACTTTTTCCTTTCATATCTAAATTAGATAAAACCAATTCAGCTAGCTTAGGAGGGGAAGGTATACCAACCTGCATGTCCTGATCAGTAACAATAATTTCATCCATCAAACTCTCATGTGGTTGATTAGTTATTTTCCTTTTAGGGCTTGGCTCAGATGGTGGTGATGGGGGACTATCTTCTGGTGATGACTCTAAATCAATGATCTTAATTTCCCCAGGCACTTTGAATTTTGGACCTGGTTGTGAAGGAAGCTTCATAATTTGCTTCCCCTTTCTATCCACTTCTTCCTCATCACTGTTGCTATCCTTTTTTCTCCTGTAAATGGGCCACTTTTCTGTAGGCCGGTATGTTGGCCTTGTTTCAAATGGTTTAGCACCTTGTTCTTGTACACCTAGACTAAGCTCTAAGTTTACTTTTTTGGTTCTCAAAGTGCCCATAATCTCTTTGAAGTTCTCCATTAGAAAATCAATTTTATTATGGTGGGGACTGAACTCCAATAGTGGATCATATTTTGGATCCATTTTGTGCACAATATCTAATAGCTTATCATAATCTATCCATTTCTCCTTGTTCAACTCCTGCTTATTTAGGTCGAACTCATTTCTAATCAGGTCCTTAGGAAAGTTGAACTCATCCACAAACTTTCCAGCCTTTATTCTTTGTCTAAAAAGGGTAAATAAACCCTCAGGATCATGCTGCCACTTTGGACCACATCTCAAATGATAATCCTCAAAGAATTTCTCAAAGTGCACCCAACCTCCTTTTGAAAAGGAAAAATCAGATACCACTGTATAATCAGGGAAAAATGTTCCCTTACCCCTCCCTGTGAGGTTGTCCTCATGGATGCAACCTATCTGCCACATAACTTTTTCAAACCCCACTCTTGGTGGCACATTGTATGGCAGTATATGAGGGGTTCCTTGAAAACCATATACCCTCAAAATAGTGTTGACTGGGTATGGGATAATGTCACCCCAGTTATGGCTAACTTTTAATTCTAGCTTCCTCCCCTTTGGCCTGAGGAAATCATGTAATTCCTCAGGAATCCTAGGTACATTCACCATCAATATAGCCCTCAATCTAGAAGCAAAACAATTATCAAATTGCACATAACTAGTGCCTTCCTTATTATAAGATAAATCTACAACCCATATCTATATTGGAAATCTTTCTCCATCAACTGATTGCCTTAATTTCATCTTCTCAGAGAAGAAGTCAACATTTTTGAATAAAAACATATGCATCAACATAGAATACCAAAAGAACTAAGTGTGGATATCATTTTTCTGCAGCTTTGAGAGCCCCTCATGTATCCTCTCAGCCAAGAAAGAAGAAAATTCATATGTGACAGAGAAGTTAGGGTGTTGTATTTTCATCCCCATGAACATGTATGCAATGGGCATCACCGAACCAGGACTGAAACCCAAAATTTGACACAATGAATAAAAAGTGGCCAGGAAATGATTTGCAAAACAATTTAATTTGAAAGGTTCCTGGTCACTAGGGCTAATATGAAATCTTGAACCTCCTGCCCTAGCCAGATGAGGTGGAAGCAATTTAACTCTAAAAAGAGACTTCAACTTTGCATATTCCTGCTTTATTTCCTCAAGGTTGATAGGCACCAAGTCTTCGCTCGGTTCACTCAAGTCAAAAATTTGTTGAATATCATCTCTGTTAATGCTTAACAAAACCTTTCCATCATTATCCCTAATTACCCGTGTGACAGGGTCATATCTTGCAGCTACTGCCCTAAGCAAGTTTACATCAGGGAAAACATTTGGTACCACCAGCTTCCCCATATCATACATCCATCCATTTGAAAAAGGGTGAGGAAAATTCCTCTGTCCATACCACAATCTGAACATTTCCAAACCCGTGAGAGGAACCCTAGCATCGGTTATGTTGGAACAATTGTATACTAACCCCTCCCCCAAGATTTTCCCTCACATCAGAACCAATCCCTTCTTTCTATCATTCATTGACAAGGGCAATTGATCCAGGAAATCATCATACAGGTTTCTTTTTAAATAGTCAATCTGGCCAGAATGTTGCTTGGGTGGTGCCATCTCAGACAAACTAGGGCTTCTTATAACTTCACACTTCAAGTAGCTAGGACTAACCAGAGATATAAAATTATAGAACAAAATATTGCAATTTCTCATAATTTAAATAAACTATAGCCTTAAAACTTTTATCAATAAGCCCTATGATAAGTACAACAAATATTTTCCTTAATTCAAGCATGGAATGACTAGGAAACACATAAATTAACTCACGGCTCTTTTCCCAGAAAACCCAAATTCTGGCTATCAAGGTTCACAACCTTGTTCTTGGCTCTAAAACTACTTCGCAAAATACCTGAATGCTTTGTGACACACATAAAGTAGGAGAATTTATTTTATTTCGATCAAATTGTGCCAGTAAATTTCTCATCCGCCATTAAAGCTCACTCATGCGGTACACAAATGACTCCAACCATATTTGATGTAGATTTAAATTCGAGTCGTCAATCCTTCATTTTGATCAAATCATCGATGAATACCTTCAAAACAAGGTGACACAATTGCCAACATGGCCATAAGGGGCCCACCATACCATATGCTATGAAGGAATTCCACATGACGGTTGTCTATGATGTTGCAATCGGTAAAAATCCTACAACTTCAGATCAAGCGATGGCGGGCAACCATAGATCTTGAGCATCAATGATCTCATTCCTTCAACACAATCATCGACTCTATCATTAACCCTCGAGCATCTTTTCCATCAAGATTATAACACATCCGTCGATTTGAATCACGTGCATCTTAAGATCACTTTAGTAACCTGCCTTTTAATGTATTTAAGGTTGAATTAATGTTCCACGGTATTTCCTTTATTCTTTTGACTTCATCAAATGAGACACATGGCAATCGCCAGTGATATCGTGATTGACCAAAGCACTATGGTAGGGCCATTGCGAGATGGTGGGGAATATCTGAGATCAAATGGTAGTTGATTATCGGTCGCACAATTTCATCCCCCAGAAGGACACGTGGTGCCTGCCCACTATATCGCAATCGGTAAAAATCCTATAGCTTTTGATCACGCGATGGTGGGAAACTATTGATATCCGAAGGAAATTTGACCAATGGTAGCGCGAATTTGATCCCTTCTGCAAAATAAAATATTCATTAAAAAGGATAAGGGGACATCACTAGGCCAATGTTAAACAACGACATAAGTTGTTTTTTAAAAGATGAAACACGGGGCCAACCAAGACTTAGGAAATAAAACCCTGCAGAGGAAATAAAGTATTAAAATCAAAGTTGGGTTTTAATTTTAATCCTTTGACATAAGCCTAAGCCATTAACCCCAGTGGTCATGTAGCTGATGGCTTAGCCAAAGAATTTCATTAAATACTAACCATGTAATGTGTAGGTTTTTCAGATTCGAAGATATGGGAGAAGATATCAATCGTACCTCACCAGCTCGCAGACCTAAGGTGTCGCCCTGTTATTTGGCGCGAGGTCAGGAAAAGGAAAATATGTGTCTTGTATGGAATGTGGGGCCCAATATCCACTAATGAGCTCATAACCCATGGTTTTAGATCGACAACCAAGATTAAAAGCTAATGTAAATCTTTGTCATTCCCCGCTAGCTCGTAGGAGGAAGATGAAGGTTGGTTAAAAGCCACGAGGTCAACGAGATTGTGATGCGTAGCTCCAGCCGTCTAGTTTGCAAAGCACATAGGACCTGCCAACATGGTAGTTGGTTTCTGAGATGGATTAATGTTATTGGTCATGAGAAAGGTCAATGATGCTTCATTGGATGTCAAACTAAGTTAGCTCGAGATAAACCATTTGATTTGCCAACTCTTCAGGAGATCAACGGGCAGTATGCAAAGTTTGAAAATGACACATGGTGGTCATTTTATTGCACATCTGGTGAAGCATTAATGAATTATTCCTTGCTTGTGTAGTCACGTCGATCTCAATCTATGTGAAGATTTTGTTGGCAATCATGAAGGGTGATCTGCAGATTCTCATGCAGCTCAAGTTAAACGGTGACAGTACATACGCCGCAAAATTGCCATGCTTGCACATGCATTTTTACTAAGCATTGATGAAGGTTTCCATTACCTTGCACAATAAATACAAGAGGAATTAACTGCTAATTGTGTGATTCTTGTAGCAGTTAGAGCACTTTCTAGGTTGAGTCTAATCAAGTTTGAGTGCTTGTCTAACAAAAGAAAATGAGTAATTCAGTAAGGAGGTTTGTTTGTTTGAGCTCACAAAAGCTCGGTCCTACTATTCAGGAAGGTGCTTTGGTTGACAAGCCCAGGCTTGTGCCCTTTAGATTCAATAGAAGGTTGTAATTCCAGGATGTTGCTACTCAACTGGTAGATGAAAAAGGCAAGTAGTTGTTGTGCTCTATTACTAGTGTCGGTAGGAAAATAAGGTATGGGCATGGATCCTTTGGATGCCAACACTCGCCCATTGACCTTACGAGCAACACTTCTGATGATTTAACTGAGACCAACTCTGACTACTGTCAGTATTTTTACCTCGCTTCAATCACGGTCTACCCTCTGATGAGGAAGTGATATCTATGGTTCCATTGGCGGTTAAAACCCCAAGCAGATGGACTAGAACCATATTGGGCAAGGACAAGAAAGAAGAGGAGGTTGAGGTTTCCTCTCCTCCTCTAGCAACAACTAGAAGCGGGCATGTATACCAGGTTCTAAGTGTTGGTAAGGGCAGGGTGGTGGGTAAATAAGAAGTTGTTATGTGGGATGTAAAATTTTGTGTTGATGATGTTGTTGTTGTTGGTGGTGTTGGTTCTACGTGTGTGGCACATTTTGATGTTGATTTTGTGCCTTCGTGGAAATTTGGTTGCCTAGTTTTTTTGTGTGGATAGCGACAAAGGGAATTTTGATGAAAAATTGCGTTCCCTTTTCTGATGGTAGTTACAACTTTAGCTTTCCCTAGTTGCACTATGTTTTGCAAATTCAACGTGTGGGAAGTTTTGAAATGAAAGTCAAATGCAATGGAGATTTTGTTCAAATGAAAATTTGTGGTGAAATTACATTTGAGCCCAAAGCTTGTTGCTCCCTTTTCATATAAAAGGGAATTCAAGGCTCATTGTAGGGAGAGAACTGATGAAAGCTCTAGCTAGGTTTTGAGTTGAATATATGGGTAGAAAGATAGGAATAGAATAGATAGCCTATTTTGATTTTTGGATGAATATATGCAAATTATCTTAAATTGTATGCAAATATGACTTATAAGCATGAATACACATATAATTCTAGTATATTTTCTCTCCTTGTGTGGATTTGAGTGATTTTTGAATGAAATGTTAATGATGTTGTCATTCTTCTTTTGAGAATTTGTTCAATTGTGTGTCTATGTATTTGCTTTGATTCAAGAAAATCAATTAAATGCTTAAATGGAGTCATAAGTTTACAATTATTTACAAAGGATTTGATAAGTAGTAATATATTAGAGAATTGAGCTCCATAATGCAAGGTATTATATGAGTAGTCCATTCTATTAAATTTTTGGGTCATTTCTGCTAACGGTAAATGGGTAACTAAATATTTAACTAACGAAGAATAAAAGAATAATATGTAAATGGGTCACTCAGTAACTCCCTCTATCTCTCTCCCCTTAACCCTAAACCCTAAACCCTAAACCCTTAAACCCTCTACCATCTA
>VDFB02134611.1:0-25036 GCA_007258455.2 Sequoia sempervirens | reverse complement strand
TAACCACTTAGACATATGGAAATTAAATGTAAATTTGATGCTATTTTTAGTCATGTAGGTGTCCAATAAACCACTTGGTGGTGTTTCCCTTCAAGTTTATTTACTTGAATGAAGAGAAAAAGTCCTTTGATTACAATTAGAGAATATATTTGAGGCCTTTGTTGTGTAACTGGTGGACCATAGTCACATTTTACACTTGTTACAAAGTTTGGGAGTTAAAACATTAAGTAGATTTGATTTGAGATGGACACATTTGGATAGTAGTAATAATAACTTGCAATCTATCAAGACTTGATTACCTTATAACCTATGAAATTCTAGCAATGAAATGATAGATTAATCATAATGTCACCTTAGGATCACATCACCATGAAATGACTTCATCCAATATCCTTATGAGTGCAGGTACCACCAAATAGGTATTTGTCAGATCCGTCTTCCTCGAGTGAGGGAAATTTAGGAAGAGAAGAGGAAAGCAAGACATGTAGTATGTCTAAAAGAGGGAGATCAACTAGAGGTCAAAAGATTAGAAGAAAATTTTGTAAACGCATGGAATTTTTTCTTGTTGAAGGGGGGTCTTGTTCTTATGATGATGAGAGCATAAACGACATTGAGGTGCCCTTGAGGTACAAACATCTATGGAAACAATGGGTACCCAAGGAACTTCCTCCAATAAACACTAATTTTTGTGTCAACGAGAGGATATATCACATAGCACCATCGTTATTACATGGTTTGGGCCTATTTTGCATGGACGACATAAAGGTTTGTTGCGACAAAGTTACTGAATTGATGGAGTATGTCGGACCCTGTTACAGTTACAAAGATTAGATGCAACTGGTTCGATATACATGAAGTATGCATAGGTATGCACTGTCAGCAATTATATACAGTTAAAAGATAAGGATCAAAATAAAGGAGTGGCTATATGTACATTGACAGAAGGCCAAAAGCATCAGGGAATATTGTAGGATTTATAAACAGTACACGACCTGGGTCAACAAATAAGCAACCCAATTGCATATTCAAGGCATAATATGCACACGAGGGAAACCGTGTATTCGTATGTGTGATAAAATCAATAACTGCAGGTGAAGAGATGCTAATCGATTACAATTTGAATCGCTTAGTTACAAACACAGTTACTATGGGGGCGGTACATACTATGTACCATTTTACCCAACCTCAAATTAATGACTCCAATATACCATTTTATTCTTATGTTTTTTTTCATAAGTCTATTGGTTTCATTTCGGTAATGTTTTTTTATATTTAATTTTTGTCACAGTGGGACATTGATCATATGGAGAAGGCTCTGGCCCAGAGCATAGATCATGATTTATCTTTAGGCGCTTGTACATGATAGGTTTACCTCATTGTAATTTTACAAATTAGATATTAGCAAAATGTTTTATTATTATGTTGTTTTGATAAGTTTATTGGGTTAATTTCGATAATTTTTTTAATATTCTTGTTGCAGTCGACTAATCGGGAAAAGGCACCAGCAGTAGACGAGAGCATCCATAGGGAGGTGTAGTCAATATTATGTGATGATGACATCACTTATTCAACAAACCCTCTTGATATGATAAGGAAGACCCAAAAAAATGCAATGAAGAAATCCTTAAGTTGTTATTCATAGTGTCTCAAACATATGAGATAAGAGAGAGGGTTAAAATATTGACTGAGAGATCACAAAACTTGCAAGTAAGCTGTCATGAGGTCTTTAATTATAACATAAGTTCATTCATGGTTTTATATTTTGTACTCTTTTATGTCATGAACTAAAATATGTGTTGTTTTTATAAGATTTTTTGCGTCCTCATGATGCTCCTAGCCATGATTAGGGTACTGCAAGTGCTGACCGAGGAGTAGGGGTTGGTACAAGTGTCCATCCTGATCTTCCTGCGCATACATCACATCATCTGACCCCATCATCTGTGCCTATATTGTCATCTGAAATATCAGCAACACATACCATGCAGGCATCCGTTAGTGCACCCTCTGGCAGTGAACACATGCCAGAACATGCATCAGGACATGTACTTGGGGATGCAAAGGCCACTAGTACTGGTGATATTTTAGCAACATTTCCTAGATCTTCCCGTATTACTAGTACGGGAACATTGTAGGTCACATTTGTGGTGAGCGAGGATTTTATTCCCATAGAGATAGAGAAGGTCCCAAGTACTTTAAAATGTTTTAATTATTATTATATATAATCCAATTGAAATTTACTTATTGATCGCTCTTTTTAGACTATTGATCCCATGATCATTTTGTAGGAAATGATGTTTTTTATAAACATCTAAGTGATATTACATTTGAGCTCTTTGGGCCCACCATACGTATATGGTGGAATGCCCAAAATGAAGATTTAAAAGATGAGCTCATTAACCGTTTAGTTGTGCTTTTCAGTGATAAAACATTCAACTGAACCAAGGTCCTTAAGAAAGATGGTACCTATCTAAAGTATGTAGGGACCAATATAGGGGATCCCTCACATTTAGGGAAGAAACTAAAATTATGAGCGCCCCTCACATGATTTCTGGTGAGGGAGTCAAGGACTCCGTGTCGATGGAAAGGAGAAGGCCGAAAAGAAAAAAGGAAAGACACCACCGGACCAAGGAAGGTATGTGATACCATCAACAATGTAATTATATACTGATTACTCTTTCTTTTTACATAATCTAACATATTTCAAACTTTTCATAGGTTGCTCGACACATCAAAGGAAACAAAGGCAAGACTAGGAAAACATGGGCAACACAAACTTGGCTCTGGTGGTTATGTGAAATTAGTCACATGAATTGTAAGTATCAATAAATGAACTATTGTATCCAAATAATAAATTGAAAAACAATTTTGGTTTTATCACACCATAGAAGCAAATTCATGATCTTATGCAAAATGTAGGCTCAATTCAAATCAAGTTCCCACAAGATTACCTCAAGATTGCCTTCCAGCAAGGCTATGGAGCCGCAAGCAATGCCTAAGAGTCTTGACTGGCAAACACAATCTTCCACCGGTGATCCTATTATGTGTAAATAAACTCAATAAAGTTTATTTAAAATTGAATACTTGTGCAATCTATTCAATATTAATTTCCACCATAAAGTAATTACATGCCTATTTGTTTTAAACATTCAAGCAATGATAATATTGCACATGACATTGAATGCACTTAGTGAGGGTGGGAGCACAACCTCAGATGAAGGTCATGGTGTGCATCCCAGACTTCTTTAGAGCATGTACAACATGATCAACATGTTGAGCACGATCAGGCTAGAGAAGAGCAGTAACATGATGTGGCCCATCAGGTAAAGAGGACCACTCTAAAGTTCTTTTAAACATATTCAATTGCAATTGGTGTATTAATTAATGTAACCTTTTGTGTTTCAACTTTAGAGCATGTAGAGCGTGATCAATGTGTTGAGCATGATCAGGCTAGAGAAGATCAAGAACATGATGTGGCCCCATCAGGTAAAGAGGACCACCATGTTCTTCTTTAAACATATTTAATTTCAATTGGTGTATTATTTAATGTAACCTTTCGTGTTTCCAACTACGCATCAAGATTTAGAGGGTGTTCAACATGTTGAGCATGAGTCTATAACGTAGTTCAAGAATATGATGTGGACCCATCAGGTAAAGAGAACCACTCTAATGTTCTTTTAATTAATGAAATACTTGTAACAATAATAATAAAACATATCAGTTTAACATTTCTTTGTTATTGCAGCAGACCCCCTTGCAACAGCGTCCACTTCATGAGCAGACGACTAGGCGTACACTAAGAGCACGAGCAGAGGGCATAACAACTAAAGGGGGGACAGATGATTTAGAAAACTATACTCCACTTTAGGTTTTTTATCTTTAAAAAAAAAACAAAAAAAAGTGATTGTACAATCATATCATGACAACCATATTTTTGATAATATGTAAAAACTAAAAGAATGAATATTATATGTTAATGAATGAATGTGAATATGTTAATTAATGAATGTTATATGTTAATGAATGAATGTTATATGTTATTAATGGATGAATGAATGATTAATGTTATATGATTGGGTATGGGGAATTGAGAGTGATGTGAGGGGGGGGCGAGGGTCCAAATGAGCTTCCACCATCATGTGGTTGGCCCTATTAAGTAGAGAATATTAAACTATTCTCGAAACAAAGAGAAGCTCAATAAGGTAATGCACTTTTTAATATAAGAAATGCATCATTTGAAGCATCAAACCAATATGCAAAGATGAAAGAAATTGCTAACTTTTCACTATGGTGGCAGAAAAATGATTTTTTATACCCTGAATCCATGCTCTACATCATAATTTGAAGTTTGTTCCATTCCAATGTTCTGAGTTTAGTTTGTTTGTATGGCTTTGTATGAATACCAAATTGTGTTGTGTGTGGATTTGGTTTCAAAGCTCTATTTCTTCTATTTTTAGTGGTGACATAACTCTAAAATTTGACTTTTGTGCATAACAGGTTAGTGGAAAAATTGAGAGCTCTGAAGGGTTTAGAGGCTCGATTGAGATAGATACACGAATATTTGGATCTTGTTGTTGATGGGAGGCTTCCATTTAACCATGAAATTTTGTACCATCTGCAGGTATGCAAAAGTTTCTCTACTTACATTCATTCTTGATCATAAATGTTGTAAATGATATTAATGCTTCAAACTTAAGATTCATTTCATTGTTATAATGATCAAAATGTTATACTTTTGCCATACACCAAGCATTCTCTTGCCCCCTACCCTTTGCTCTCTCCCCCCTCCTTTTAAGAATTTTCTTTGTCATAAAAGATTCACATTTCTATCTCATTTACACAATTTTATCTGAAGCGTTAGGAGTGAATAAAGATATGTAAAAGATGATGGATTATGTCTAAACAACAACTTTCCATCTTATAGCTAATTAAATCCTTAATATTTAAATAGTTTAGAGCTCGAATAATGCTTGTATATACATGTGTAGCAATAAGGGAGCCTGTGTGAAGATTGAAATTTAAAACATCACTTTGGTATTTTTCCTTAGGCAGTGAAATGATATTTTCAGTAATACAAACCTGCACACACATTGATATTTTTCGACATTGCATTGAGGAATTTTTTTTCTCTTATACCTACCCTCGGCTAGACATAGAGGTATATAATATTGGTTTTTGGGTTTATTCTGTAAGTAGTTAATTTTAAAGAGGAGGACTAAAATATTCTTAATGTCCCGTGTCAAGTGTGAAAGCATATGAATCACTTACTGAAGGCACCATTTTGTATTCATCCAAAAACTAGTTTGTTCTTTCTTTTATGTTTCTTGCATGTGTTTTTTTAGGCTCTAGAGATGTAGCTCGACTCTTTCCTTTGCACTTTTCATCTATTTTGATGATTATAGTAGATTGTCCTCATAATTTTTCTTGTAGATTTGTTTGTAGCCTTATTTTCTACCAATCAATTTGCAAACCACTTACATATTAAGGACCATTTCAATAACTTGTAATCATCCATTACTTCATACGTTGCAAGTTGTGTCTGTGTGCCAATAAATCCTGATGATTACGAGA
This sequence comes from Sequoia sempervirens, assembly GCA_007258455.2. Lineage (NCBI taxonomy): Eukaryota > Viridiplantae > Streptophyta > Pinopsida > Cupressales > Cupressaceae > Sequoia > Sequoia sempervirens. Next base: position 19,468 of record VDFB02134611.1, on the reverse strand, counting down.
ACTTTAATCTTACAAGTGTATCCAATCTTTCTCAAGTAAAAGTCTTACCTTATTTTATAGTACTTTAAATGGTTAATTGAAGGTGCTTCTTTAGATTTGAGATAGTTGAACCCTGGATTTAAATATGGTATTAGATGGGCAGTATAATGATAAAATTTAGGTCCATTGAACACAAATTACGAACATAATTTACTGGACTATGAATAGTGTTACAATTATAATTATTTCTCCTTTACCTACCTCCGCATTAATGAAAAAGATAGCAGATATTGGAAGTTCATTACATGTCTCATGTATGTGTTAGTATTTTAATTTTGTTTAAGTTGTTCAAGAGCTTGATTAGGTCAAGAATATGTTCTACAAGCTCTGTTCTCTTGACACTACTCAACATTTTCTCTACACATTTTCTCTTCAATCTAGACGTTTCTAACTTCTTCCCTTATTAGCCCTTGGTTGTTCTGAAGTGTAATGCTTTTTCTATGCATCTTGCAGTCTGTATGTATGATCAGTCATCTCTTATGAAGCATGGATAACCTTTCATGGAATTGTTGTTGTAATTGGACAATTGCCATTGTGAGAATAATCATTTAATTTGTATGGAAGTAATTCTTTTTCATATTATTTGACTTGGTATTATAAACTTGTCTTTGTAGGATTCTCTTGTGGGGAACATCAGAACTGCACGATGATAGGTAGAATTGTACAACACCATAAATCATTTGGCATTATCAATATATTGCTTATAGAATACTCTGTGCAAGTAAAATGGAATGTGCAATGACAATTGGTCTCGAATTCAAATATGAATATAAGTACATTATACATAAGAAGATGGTATCTATTCTATGATTTAAAGAACCCCAAAATAAGAAAATTAATAGGTTCCATTTGTTTACTTGCTCTTAGACACTTGTTTAATTGGCGAGACCCTTAGAATGTCTTGTTGATAACCACCAGTGTTCAAAACTCCTGAAGAGGTCAGATCGGTGTGACATTGGATCTGTCTTGCCGACGGAAGTCATCGGCAAGACATGGACTATCAGAGTGAGTTTTCTATCCTGTGCCGATGATTGATCTCTCACTGTTGGGTTGGCTTCAGTGGTCATCGCCAAGAGTCTCCGCAATGGTACATTTCAACGAATATTTTTTTAAAAAAAATTGCATTGTTTCGTCGCAATTTCGACGAAACCCACCGACGAATCACTGAAAAGGTCCAATGAAGTTGCTATAGCTGCGACGAAGGCTTCGTCGTAACTCCTTGCCCATTTTGTCGCAATTTCGATGAAGGCCACCAAAAAATCACATAAAAGGTCCGATGAAGTTGCTTAGCTGCGACAAGGGCTTCGTCGTAACTCCTTGCCCATTTTATCGCAATTTTGACGAAGGCCACCGACGAATCACATAAAAGGTCTGACGAAGTTGCTTAGTTGCGACGAAGACTTCGTCGTAACTCCTTTCCCATTTAATTGAAATGGCAACGAGCTTCTGTTGTTGTTTCGACATGCTTCAAAAGAGCCATTGCAATTGCATTTTGGTTGTAATTCGTCAGTGGATACACGTAATTTTTTTCGATACTTCGACGAACATCCGAGTTATTTTATGATGCCGACGACCGACGAATCTGTGCCGTTATTTTGACAAAAAAATAGCGACAAAATTGTTTTCGTCAATTCGTCAATTTTTTGACAAATGTTTGTTGAATGACCGACGAACGTTCGTCGAAAAATGGAGTCAAATTTAGTAGTGACTTTGCTATCAAACCAACACCACAGTGGATCATTCGACAATGCAACCAAAAGCAATATACTTTTCTACATTGCAACATTGAATATTGCATTTACTTCCTCCCATGTGATTGTACAACAATGCTAGGATGCATTAACCCTCATGCGGGAAAACATTCGCATATCGAGGCAACCAACTCCACCACCGCTAACCCACGTAATTAGCAAACTCCACGTCGTCATAAACAACCCCGAGAAACTCGTTGTCGGTTGTTGGCGATTATTAATTTCCGTGGCCAAGAAATTCTATTCACGGCTGGGCTGACGAAAATCTCGGCACATATTTGAAACAAATAGCCTATTGGCTAATAATTACAAGGAATCACACCTTGGTGTGCAATGGGTACATTGAAGAGGTGTGGAAGGCCAATTATGAAAAAAAATGTTCTATTTTATTTCATATGTTTGTGTAGGACATGCAGTCATTTGGTAGGTCATTTAGGAAATGCATTGTTTGCATAACAAAGGTTTCAATGGAGAAGTGAAGGCTTAAAATCAAATATGCATCCACTTACAGGGATCTAGACACAACTAAAACAAAACCTTTGTATTAGGAAGATAATTAGGCTTTGTTGCCAACATGCTCATGTTATATTTTCAATAGGGAGAGAGGGAGAGGCGGGGATAGAGAAAGGAAGAGATAGAAGGGGGAGAGCGAGCGAGACATAGGTGTAAAGAGATAGAGGTAGGGGAGAGAGATATAGAGGAAGATGGAGAAGGAGAGTGATATGGAGAGAAGGAGATTGAGAGAGAGAGAGAGAGATGAAGTGATGTATAGAGAGGGGGAGATATAGGGTAGACAAAGATGGAGGGATAATGAGATAGAGATAGGATGGAGAGATAAGAGAGGAAAAGAGATATTGATATAGAGGTCTAGGAAGAGGGAGATGGAGGGAGAGAAGTGGATGGATAGAGAGAGAGAGACATATTTAGAGATAGAGGGAGAGAAAAGAAGATAGAGGTAGAGATGAATATAGAGGGAGAGAAATAGATAGAGAGCTACAGGGTGGTAGAGGGAGAGATGAAGATAGAGAGAGATAGGGAAATAAAGAGGAAGAGATAGAGGTATAGAGGGAGAGGGATTTGTATAGAGAAATAGATGGTTAGATAGAGTGATCGAGATAAATATAATGAGATATAGAGAGGGGGAGAGGGAGAAAGAGACAAAGAGATAGATGGACACAAACATAAAAAGAGAAGTGGATATAGAAAAATAGATATGGATCTAGAGGGAGAGATAGAGGGAGAGATAGAGGGAGAGAGAAATAGGAGAGATAGAGATGTATATGTATATGTGTGTGTGTGTGTGTGGGAAGAGAAAGGGAGAGAGAGGTAGAGATGGAGATATAGACAGGGGGATATAGAGGGAGTGAGGGAGAGAGACATAGAGAGAGGAGAGAGAAATATAAGAGGGGAGGGGGGATAGGTAGAGAGGGATAGGTAGGGGGGCATTGGGAGGGAGAAATAGGGATGTGTGTGTGTGCTTGAGTAAGAGAGATCTATGAAGATATAGATAGAGAGGGACATAGATATATATAAATAGATAGAAAGGGAGAAAGAGAAAGGGACCTAGGGAGAAATAGAGAGAGGATAGAGGAGTAGAGAGATATATAAAGAGGGAGCAATAGGCAGAGAGAGAGAGAGAGGGAAAGTTAGAGATAGGGAGAGGTATCGAGATAGAGATAGGGGAGACAGATAAAGAGGAAGATAGATATAGAGATATAGATGGAGATGGAGATGGATATGGATTTAACCAGTAAATATAAAAATATTTATGGATAGTGAGAGAGCTAAGTGATGTTGATCAATATGTTTGAGAGTCTTGATTCTATATATGAAGGGAGCTTCATATACTTATATGGAAGCCTCTAGCCTATTTATTGAGAAAGCTAAAATAATTATCTTATAAACTCAAATATCCTAAATCTAGGAACAACTAAGTCCGATTTCATCGATTTGTATGCTTCTTGAATAGTTTAAACTATTGACCTGGGAAGTGCATGTACTTGACTAAGTTTTATTGTCCTATATTGTTTATGGTAAGTAGTAGCTCTCCCTCCCCCCTCCTATCTATCCCCCTAGCTTCCACCCCTGTCTCCTACATTTTTAGTTTTCCACATTCAATTTCCTCTTGTGAGTGGTTACTTTGTCTTCCTCACGATGCCCTCAAATTGCACGAACATTAATGACAAACCTTGCACAAAAATATTTGTCATTTATATGATATTGACAAAAGTAATCTTTTAATATCTTTCCTATAAGTTATTTCTCTTATTCATGAAAGCTCTTTTTATTAAATTTTAAGTCTATATAAAAAGAAAAATTGAACGTAACACTTCCTCCTCATACATTCAATATTTTGCTTTTATGAAGAAACTAAAAGTATAAAAGTATAACGAAAAGAAAAGTACCCATCTACAATTATAGTTGTTTATAATATACATTTATATAACATATTATATTATATGATTATAGTTATATTTTATTAATAATTATATATATATATATAGAATAATATATACTAATTATAGTTATTTTATTATATATAGTATCTGGATAACTTAAATATAATAATATTATTAATAACTATAATACATATTATATATTATTAAATAAAATAATTAAAGGATTTTAAAAACTATAATAAAGTAGTTATTAATAATATATTAAATAGTACTTAATAGTTATTATAGTTATTTATAATACATATTTAAAATAATGTATTATCTAAAATATAGAAATTATATATATATATATATATTATATATTATATTATATATTTAATTTAAATAGTATTTATTAATAAGAAAATATTATATATAATATTTATATTTAGTAATGTAATTTATATTTCATTTAATATGTAATAATAAATATAATTTGAGTATATTTTTCTATAAATCTAATAATAAATATTTATAAACGCTTTAAACATATAATATATTTAATATTTTAATTACTATTTTATGTCAAAATTATAATATATATTCTATTTAATAATGTATGATAATTTATATAAACATTTTATATATAATATTATATATAGAAAATATTTAAATATAACATATTATTATATGTAATTTTACTATATATTTTTCTATTAAAAATATTTTAGAAAAATATATTTTATAATATAAAATAATAATTCTAACTTTTTAAAATAAAACGTAATCTAAAAAATAATAAATAATATTTTTAAAAATAGTACATATTTAATATTTTTCTTTCTTGCTAGTGAAGTTTTCATGAAAGTCGGTAACACTGAGAACGCATTGATCATATGACGATGACAAAATTAAGTAAAATGTCGGCATTGCGCGTAAGCTCGCCATCTGTACATCAAACACCACTGTTCAGGCGTGAAACCTGAAAAACCGAAAGATAAGGACTCATGGGAAGCGAATTGTCTTTTTTATATTTTTAATTAATTAATAAATACAGCCAAATGTGAATCCTCCCCATGGAAAGAGCAACAGTATATTTCTTTTGTGGGAATATAATCAGTTACTTCTAATCACTCCCAGTTTAACACAGAAGCGATAACGATTGTGTGTTAAAGCATGGACGAGACAACGACAGGGGAAACCAGTGCGAATTTCAGTATAGAAAGATCGGAAAGCCATCTTAGCAGCTTTCATTTATCGGACATCGAACATGGCATTGAAACAGACCAGCAGCTGCATGCAGACTTGGAGCACCAAATCGGTTCCAGCGCCGCGAAAGTCTTGGAGGACGTACAAAGGGCGGCGCCAAAGCCAAAGAAGACGGAGACGCGTCTTTCAGTGATATTGCTGGATCAGGGCCTCTTTACCGTCTATAAACGCCTGTTCGTCGCAAGCTTTGCGTTCAATGTTATTGCACTCATTTTGGCTGTCACCGGCCACTTTCCCTATGCGAAAAAAGAAGCCGCTTTGTTCTCGGTGGGCAACATTTTGGCGCTGGTGCTGTGCCGCAGTGAAGCCTTTCCGAGGCTTGTATTCTGGGTCGCCGTGAAGGTGCTGGGCAGGTCGTGGGTTCCGCTCGCACTCAAGACGGCGGCCACTTCTTTTCTTCAGTGCTTAGGTGGAATCCACAGCGGCTGTGGGGTGTCATCCATTATGTGGTTGATTTACTCCCTAGTACAAACTCTCTGTCACAGGGAGTCAGCGAGCGAGGTTATAATAGGCGTTGCAGCAGCCATCTTGGGGTTTTTGTTTATAAGTTCATTGGCAGCTTTTCCTCTGGTCCGCCATGTTCACCACAATGTCTTTGAAGAAATCCATCGTTTCGCTGGGTGGATAGCCCTTGCACTGCTGTGGGCTTTTGTCATACTCAGTGCAGCATACATTCCAGCAATGCATGCATACCACCTACGTTTCTCTGCTCTTGCAAAGAAACAAGACTTCTACTTTACACTACTCATCACCTTCCTCATAATTCTTCCATGGCTGACTGTCAGAAAGGTTGCAGTCCAGGTGTCGGCACCGTCAGGCCAAGCTAGCCTTATAAAATTCCGTGGAGGAGTACAAGCGGGTGTTCTTGGCCGGATAACCCGATCTCCGCTCTCGGATTGGCATGCCTTCGGAATAATCTCCGATGGAAAAGATGCACACATGATGCTGGCGGGAGCAGTGGGAGATTTTACCAAAGTACTGGTGTCTGATCTGCCAAAATACTTGTATACTCGCTGTATTCATTTTGCAGGACTTCCGTATTTAATAAACATGTATGAGAAAGTAGTGGTGGTGGCCACAGGCTCGGGCATCTGCGTGTTTCTGTCTTTTATGCTGCAGCGCTCTCGTGCAGACGTGTACTTCATTTGGGTGGCGAAAGCCATACAAAGAAACTTTGGAGACGACATTGTTAGGAAGATCGAGAGCTACCCTTCAGAAAAGATGATCATTCATGACACAGCTGTATCAGGTCGCCCAAATGTGGCGGAATTGACAGTAAAAGCAGTGGGAGATTGGAGCGCCCAAGTTGTTATTGTCACAAGCAATCCGAGGGGTAGTCGAGATGTAATGAAGAGATGCAGAGCAGCGGGCATTCCAGCGTTTGGGCCAATCTGGGACTCTTAAAACCATGTCTGTAAATAGAGATATGTTTATGACGCCTCTGTGCGGACTGAACCAACCACAACCTAGATTATACATGAATATCCTGCTTTTGGGCCAAGCGTTTAAGATAATTTATTTATAGTAGTTTTGTTCCTTGTCTATTTTAGGCATACCTTCGTAAGGTTCTTTGCACAATATAATCTTTCTAAAGACAAGAACACACATTCCAGTCATAACAAATATACAAGTAAATAAAATATGTAGGCAGCAATCTGTCTGCTACCAGCATGTATTGTTCTTATTTTTAGAAATGTAAGAAAATATAATTTTATATGGTGGTCAAAAAAACTCAAGTGATATGTGAAGAAGCTTACAAGTATTCAAAGTTTGTTAATCAATGCATGTCGAGTATAACGCCTAGAGGCTCTGTATTGTCAAATCTCATGCCGGTCTTTCAAGGAAAGTTGTCTGTAACTTTCCTATTTCACTTAAGAATGGGCTGCACGTTTCAAATGGAAGTTTACATATGTTTCCTAATACAATATTTGTAAAGTATAATTAAAATGAGGAAGTTGGGGTATATGGCTTGTCTAAAGGGATGATGTGTTCATATGCCTATGATTTATGTCTATTAATTCTAACTTTTTGGTCTGATGTGATCTTAAAACTCTGCAGATTAGCTGCACAATATTACTATTATGATTTTGTATTATTTTTTAATTATGTTTTTGTCTAATTTATATGATTTTGTCTATGTCGTTACAAATTTGATAAATTTTCTTCTCTCCTTTTTATTCTCTAAACTTGAAATTTGAATAATAGAGTTTTGAGGAACATCTTTAAGAATTTTATATTCTAATATGTGGAAATGTACTAATCCCACCTTTATGCATTGTTCAAATCCCTTATATTTTCTCTTCGGGATACAATATATTTCTTTGTAAATGTTCATTAATGCAAGCTATCATGACTATCCTTTGCTATTGATATGTAAATTTGATGCTTTTATGATGATACATTATAAATTTATTCATCTAGGATTTCCTAACTTCTAGGGTTTTAGGCATGCCTTTAAATATTCCAACCTAGACCTCTATTCTAGTAAATTGGTGTGCAAGACAATAAGTAATCATCACAAATTGGAATTAGGTTAGCATGGAATTGGTAGGAGATGGATTTGAATTTGGAGAGATGAGATGTATGGAAGGATAATGGTCAAAGTGAATGGATGGGTAAGTCAATTTATTTGTTAAATCAATATATCTTAGATCATGACCGAAGCAACCTAAAAAACTAATAATCACTTTTCTACTCTACAATCATATACTAACTAATAATCTACCATTCCCTATTAAAGGGCTAAAGTGTTATTTTATTATATAGGAAGTGTCAACATTAAGTTGGGTTTAGGGTATGTGGATAGAAATGGGGAACCAAAAGTATGTCAAAATTAACCACCTTTATTTTAATTAGTAAACCCTAATATTGGATGAGAAAATGAAGATAGCGATGCCGAAAACTTGAAGATGTGACAACAAGATTTCTAGTGCTAAGAATTTAGTTTTTAAACAACTAGTTTTTTTCTTAAAATGGTGGAGATTTAGAGGTTCAAATAGGGGAAGCACACAAAATGCTTCTATTTTTGTCTAAAAAAATATAACATAGCACCTAGTGTGCTCCTCCTAAAAAGTTGGTTTTTAAAAGTATTTTGTAAATCTCTTTGGTGAAATATTAGCTAAAATCATACAGTTTATACTTGATTTTCTTGCTAGTGTTTAATGAATATATAATTCCTTATGATTTTTCAAAGTGGAAACATCTTAAAAAATAAAAAATTGAGAGTACTCCCCATATTTTTTTAAAAAACTAATCAAAAATATTTTTTTGTAATGTGTATAGAATAAAATTTAGAATATAAAATACAATTTGTTTTAAAATTGGATGAATGGTAAAAAATTACCCAAAAAAGCTATATATAAGTCTTCAAATAAAAATGAACACATTAGTAAAATAAATTGAAGATCAAAACTCTAATGTACACGTTTGAATTGTAGAAAAAATACATGGTCAGAAATATTAAGGCTCGAGCTTGATGCTATTGTGATATTTTTTTTAAATGTCCTAAAACATGTAAACCTTATCTAAAGAATGCTACAAGTTATTTTTTATATTTTATGTAGAACATGCCTTTGGAGACCTTACATGTAGGCCCAAGCCATATTTTTAGATATCCAAGCTAAATCCAAGACCAAGGGTAGGCTTCCAAAGAAAATTTAAATAAAACACATCTGTGTTATAGTGCACACAAATTATAATGTGTATGCATTATAAATTCAAAAAAGTGAATGATTTTGTGTTTCCAAGGAAATTATAACATGAGTACATTATAACATGCTCATGTTATGTTGAATTTTGCTTCAAATTGGGTTTGGCCACTTTTTGGTCCCTATCTTGGTGCACATACTCTTTATACAAACCAATTTTAAACACACTTATTTTTTGCTATTTTATACCTTAAAAAAATAAGAAAAATTAAAATAGATAATTCTTAAAGGTAGTTAATCTATATTTTATTTCATTTTCTAAGTTGTTTTATCCTACTCAATTTTTAACAATAAGTGAGTAATACTTTCACTTTATGCTAAGAAAAATAAATAAACTAAGATATTGGGATCAAATATAAACTAGAAAATATCACAAGAATGGGAATAGGGTGAGAGAAAGCATGTTGGTTTTAATGTTTACAGTTGATCAAAAGGTCTTAGAAGGCTAGAATATGATCAAAAGACAAAATATAGTAAAACTAATCAAAATATTTAAAAAAATGTTTGGATTCTTTACTTCAAGCTCTATAAAAGGATGCTTTTAGTTTTTTGAAAAAAAAGAAGAAATTGACTAAAGAAATATCATATTCAAGTGGGAATTTTTAGAAATTTCTATAAAAAGATGAGGTGGTTGTCAACAAGGACGCCACATAAACAATTTTAGGTGAAAGGGTTTCGATCAAAACCCTTTTGACAATAACACTTTTAGTCAAAAACTTAAATGCAAATTGTGTTGGATTATAAATTCACAAAAAGAAAAATATTATTTTAATGTTTTAAGTGAAATGGTTTTTCCTGAAACTTTATGTGCCATGTATAGGCCATATATTTTCTTGTGAGATTGTTTTCAGTCAAAACTATTTAGGTTGAAACCATTTTGCTTAGAACTAATTATTTAGTCAAAAGTGTGACACAAGTTTGTGCTTTTACTTGAAAGTTATGTGAGGGAGGAGAAGGTAAGGAATTGAGTGTGTATGCGAGAAGATATGGGAAGCACAAGTACTTTATGACTATCCAAAGAGGCAGTCCAATATATGATAGTCTCGAAAGTAGTAAATAAAAACTTACTTAAAGGAGTTGCAAGTCTCATATTAAGTGTTTTTGTAGAAGGGATTCCTCAACCACTAAGAGGATAAATGATGAATACATATAAGGTGCGGATACTCGTTCAAGAGGGAAAGTATGGTTATGGAGCCTAGATGGGATTTTGATAGGAGAAATAGGTCTTATAGGGTAAAAATGGGTGATGGGTGGTAGACAAACCTTAGGTGTGGGATACATTTGTGCATTTATAGTATCATTTTAGGGAACTTATGACGGGGGTCATTTCATGTTTTTTATTTCAATAAGGGTGAGATTGGTGCATGGGAATGTGTGAATGCTAAGAAAAATAAATAAACTAAGATATAGGGATCAAATATAAACTAAAACTATCACAAGAAAGGGAATAGTGTGAGATAAAGCATGTTGGTTTCAATGTTTAGAGTTGATCAAAAGGTCTTAGAAGGCTACAATATGATCAAAATAAAAAACATATCAAAACTAATCAAAATATCAAAAAAAAATGTTTCTCTGAGCTATACAAAAGGGTACTTTTAGTTTTTTGAAAAAAAAATATAACTAAAGAAATATCATATTCAAGTGGGAATTTTTAGAAATTTCTAAAAAAAGATGAGGTGGTTGCCAACAAGGATGTCACAAAGATAGTTTTAGGTGAAATCATTTCAGTCGAAACCCTTTCGACCAAAACACTTTTAGTAGAAAACTTAAATGAAAAGTGTGTCAGATTTTAAATTTACAAAAATAAAATTATTATTTTAATATTTTAAGTGAAATGGTCTGGCTTGAAACTTTATGTGCCATGTATAGGCCACATAGTTTCAGGTGAGATTTTTTTCATCAAAATTATTTAGTTCAAAACTATTTTGATTGCAACTATTTATTTAGTTGAAAGCATGACAAAAGTTTGTGCTTTTACCTAAAAGTTGTGTGAGGGAGGAGAGGTAAGGAACTGAGTCTGTATGAGAGTGGATAGGGGAACCACAATTACTTTATGGCTGTCCAAAGAGGTAGTCCAATATATGAAAGTCTTGAAAGTAGTAAATAAAAACTTCCTTAAACGAGTTGTAGGTCTAATACTAAGTGTTTTTGTAGAAGAGATTCCCCAACCACTAAGAGGATAAATGATGAATACATATAAGGTGTTAATGCTCATTCGAGATAGAAAGTATGGTTATGGAGCCTAGATGGGATTTTGATAGGAGAAACAGGTCTTAGGGGTAAAAATGGATGATGGGTGGTAGGAAAACCTTAGGTGTGGGAAACATTTGTGCATGTATAGTATCATTTTAGGGAATTTATGATGGGGGTTACTTTATGTTTATTATTTCAATAGGGTGAGATTTGTGCATGGGCATGTGTGAATGGAACATGCATAATCCTACATTATGCATGTGCAAGTTTAATTAATAACACATGAAATATAAGTGTAATAATTAAGTGTTTGAGGTAGAATTTTTATCCTAGCATGGGAAAATATAAATGGTGGTGTGGTAAAAAGTACCTATAGGTACATAAGGCTATAATATAGGTGCATGCTCCATTAGTAGAGGTGAGGAAATAGGTCTCTAGTGGTGATGTGGGTCTAGGAATGTGATGTCAAGATATTGATGAAGAGGGAATGCATGATTTCCCTCAAATGTTAAAAGGATATATGCAATGATATCATAAGATATGAGTGGGAAGGATAAGTTTCACTCACTAAAATAGGTGTGGCTCTAAAATCATGATAGGGCATGAACCATGAACCACACACATAAACAACATCATGTAAAGAGAAATTTCAAGGATGTTTACTAGAAGACCAAAGTTATAAGGCATGAACCATAGACCATCTTATAATTGATTGGGTCCATAGGAGGCAAGGAATTGTAGGTAAGGGGAAAATAAAAAATGAAATCTAAGTGTTTTTTGTAGAATGGATTCCCCAACCACTAAGAGGATAAATAATGAGTATATATAAGGTGTGGATGCCTGTTCAAGAGGGGAAGTATGGTTATGGAGCTTACATGGGATTTTGATAGGATAACTATGGATTAGGGGGTAAAAATGGGTGATAAATGGTAGGAAAACCTTAGGCATGGGAAACATTTGTGCATTCATAGTATCATTTTAGGGAATTTATGATGGGGTTATTTCATGTTTATTATTTTAATAGGGTGAGATTGGTGCATTGGCATGTGTAAATGGAACAAGCACAATCCTACATTGTGCATGTGCAAGTTTAATTAATAACACATGAAATTTGTGTAACACAATAAAACATGGAAACCACATATGGGTTGAACATGAATCTCAAGGTAGAAAGTTTACCTTAGCATGGGAAAATATAAATGGTGGTATCCATGTCAAAAAACCCTATCTAGATACATAAGGCTATAATATAGGTGCATGCTCCATTGGTAGAGGTGAGGCAATAGGTCTCTTGTGGTGATGTAGTTCTAGGAATGTGATTTAAAGATATTGATGAAGAGGGAATGCACGATTCCACCAAATGTCAAAAGGATATATGCAATTATATCATAAGAGATGAATAGGAAGGATAAGTATAATTAAAATGAGGATTTTGGGATATATAGCTTGTCTAAAGGGATGATGTGTACATATGTTATGATTTGTGTCTATTAATTCTATTATTTCTTTTTTCAGGGGGTCTGATGTGATTTTAAGCTTCTCAAATTAGCTAGAAAACATTGCTATTGTGATTTTGTATTTTTTTTAGTTATGTTTTTTTCTATTTTATATGATTATGTCCATGTAGTTACAAATTTGATAAATTTTCTTCCCTTCAAGCTTTATTCTCTAAACTTGAAACTTGAACAATATGGTTTTTAGGAACACCTTTAAGAATTTTCTATACTAGTGTGTGGAAATGTACTAATTCCACCTTATGCATTGTTCAAACCCCTTATATTTTCTCTTCGGGATACAATGTATTTCTTTGTAAATGTTCATTAATGAAAGCTATCATGACTATCCTTTGCTATTGATACGTAAATTTTATGCTTTTAGGATGATGCATTGTAAATTTATTCATCTAGGATTTCCTAACTTCTATGGTTTTAGGCATGCCTTTTTAAATATCCCACCCTAGATCTCTATTCTAGTTAATTAGTGTGCAAGACAATAAGTGAACAAAAGGGAAATAGGGTGTAGGGTTCCATCTCCCTAAACGGTAGAACCCTACACCCTATTTCGCATGAAAAAAAGGGAAATAGAGTGTAGGGTTCCACTTTTTAGGGGCATGGAATTGTTGCAAGAATGGAAAAAGGAATGAAAGTGTTGTCATTGATGTCAACTGGTTATCTACTAGTTTCTCTTGGCTATATATGTTGAGGTTATTGATAAAATTGTATTAAAGGAAGTTTACAGGTACTCAGGATGCTAATCTAATACTTGTCCCTATGGTTGTGCGATTCATATATGTTAGTCATGGTTGTTGAAGGTTGCTATATCTAGATTACTGGCTATTGGTTCTTTATGGAGTTTGAGTTGTGTTCACCAGTTGTGAAGTTCTATGGTTTTCTATGTTTTGGTTGAGGTCCGCGAGAAATGTTGTTGGTCCAGATTTCTCTTTGATGAAATATTTTGACTTGTGGTTCTGGAGATAATATTTCTGATAGCATTGAAGATATTTTTGGTTTCTAGAAGTTTTGGGCTTAATTTTTCATGTGCTTTACATTGGTTTGGTTGATCGTGTGTTAAGCACTATCTTCAAAGTTGATGAAGTGTGTTGGATCTATTTTGGGTCCTGGTCAAGTGAGTGTTTGGGTCACCCTCATTATAATTCCACCCTAGGATGTTTTGGTGCCAACCTAATTTGAATTTGAAGTTGGATGACCAAATTTGTATCTTTTCAAGGTTGGAGATAGTATAAATACAGGATGAGCTAGCAATGAAAAATTTACAAGAGAAAAGAAGGAAGATAAGTGAAAGAGTAGATGCGAACTTGATGCTATTTAGAAAGTGTGTGATTTATGTGTGTGGTAGATCAGTGTGAAGCTTAATCCTAAGTTTTCGAATGCAGTGAGAAGAGGGAAAAATCTATCATTCATACAAGTTGATCAATGATTATGGTGGAATCCTTTGTTGCATTGGGATTGTTGTCTCTCTATAACAAGTATTATTTATCTTCTTTGTATCTCTGTGGCGTTGAGCCCTTTGAGTTGTAGCCTTGTTGGACAGTGAGTCCTTACTATTGGACATTGAGTCCTTATTGTAGGCAGTGAGCCTTTTTGTAATTGGTTTTGATATTCTCTATAGTGTGATTTAATCCTCACCATGGTTTTTCCCTCATTGGGTTTTCCACATAAATATGGTGTTATTGTGTTTGTGCATTGGCATTTGATGATTAAAAATTTAAGTAGTTTGTGTATTAGTTTTGGCAATTGATTTGAAGGTTATAATCTGTGACAACTAATTCACCCCCCTTCTTAGTTGTCCTATCCAACAATTGGTATCAAATCCTAGTCCCTTGGTGAAGAGCTTAACCACTTGAGGAAGGTTCGAGATGACTAGAAAAATGATCTTTGATTATCCAAGGTTTGATGGAAATAATTATGGTATCTAGAAAGTATTGATGAAAGAATACTTGGAGTATTGTGGATATGATGTTGAGAAAGCTTACAAGAATCCTTACACTCTTCCTGCTAATCGTCCGAGTACACATGAAGAAATCAAAGCACATGAAGTGAATAATAAGGAAAAGTTCATCTTGAAGAATAGTCTGATACATTTAGAGTTGATTAAAGTTCAAAATTTGAAGGTAGCTAAGGAAGTCTGGGATGCTTTAGAAAGAGCACATGATGGTGATGAAAGATTTAAAGAGGCAAAATTGTAGAATTTGGAAACATAGTTTGATCTTATACATATGTCCAAAGATGAAAATTTCAAAGCTTATATATAGAGATTGGATTTGGTAGTGGATGGAATGTGATCTCTTGGTGCTGCTATAGATGAAACTAGGATAGTAAAGAAGATTCTCAAAACCCTTCCTGATTCTCATAGTTAAAAGGTGAGTGCTATTGACCATAATATAGATTATAAGACCTATACTAAGGATTTGTTGTTAGGATTTTTGAAATATTATGAGATGAGGAAGTCGAGTCAAAGAAATGGATGCAAAACATAGATTATTTTTAAAGCTACAAAAACTAAAGATTTGGATGAAGAAAAAATTGATGAAATAGAAGCTAACTTCATAAGAAGAATGAGAAAATGCTCTGGTAAGTATGAAGGTATGTAGCCCTTTAAGTGCTTTAGTTGTGGAGAAATAGGTCACTATGCTGCAAAGTGTCCAGAAAGAGCTAAAAGGAATAAACAAAGATATGAGAAGGAAAAGAAAGGAAAGAAAATTAACAAAGCTTACTATGTAAATGAGAATGCTAGTATTTCATATGCAGATTCAAAATATGAAGATCCAAATGACAATGAATGTTTGTTCTTGGCAATTAAGGAGAAAAATGAAGGTACAATTATCTCTTCCCTACATGCCAAGCAAGAAAATAATTTTTGGGTAGTTGATAATGGTTGGTCACATCACATGATTGGTGATAGAGTAAGTTTTTGAAGCTTGATAAATATGATGGAGGTTTGGTTATGTTTGGAGATGATACTGGTGCTAAAATATGTGGGATAGGCTCAATAAGTTTTGATGGAAAGCATCATAATGATGATGTTTACTATGTTAAGGGTTTAAGGCATCATTTGTTGAGTGTTAAGGTCAGATGTGTAGAAAAGGATATGATCTTGTGTTTAAGGATGAGAAATGTGAGATCCAAAAAGGACCCGAAACATTGATTGCTACAGGAAAGAAATGTGAAGGGAATATTTATTAGCTTAAGGGTGTAGATGGAAGATGCTTTATGACTCAGATAAATGATAGTTGGTAATGGCATAGGAGAATGTGACACATGAATTTTGATAACTTGGTAAGGATTAGTATTGTTTAGGCCATGAGAGATTTACCAAGAATTACAAAGCCTGTCAATGCTATTTGTAGGAATTGCCAGTTTGGGAAGAAAGTAAGAAGTTATTATAGATCAAGAGAAAATTCTACTACTGAATTACAAGATTTGGTTCATACATATCTCTTTGTTCCTATGAGAGTTCAAAGTCTACTTGGTGAAAGGTACTTTATTCTTTTAATTGATGAATCTTACTCTAGATATACATGGGTTACATTTCTTAGAGAAAAATCAGATGCATTAGATAGATTCAAGGCATTCAAGGCTATGGTTGAAAATGAAGTGAATTTGAAGATAAAATGCTTAAGATCTGACAGAGGTGGAGAATTCACCTCCTATCTCATTCAATATGTTTTGTGAAGTGCAAGGAATAAAGAGACAGTTATCTACCTCAAGAACTCCTCAGTAGAATGGAGTTGTTGAAAGGAAAAATAGAATAGTTCAAGAGGCTGCTAGGTCAATGATCACTGAAGCTAGATTACTTGAAGTTTACTGGAAAGAAGATATTCATATTGTTGTATATGTATTCAATTGAGTTCAAGCAAGAGAAAATAGTACAAAGACTCCATATGAGCTATGGCACGAAAGACTTCCTACAATTGAATATTTCAAGGTATTTGGAAGCGAATGCTATATTAGAAGAGATGAAGAAACTTTGGGAAAGTTTGATGCAAGAAGTGATGCAAGAATATTTCTTGGATACTCTACCATAAACAAGGCATACAAATTTTTCAATAAAATAAAAAAATATTGTAGAAAGCTCGAATGTGAAGGTTGATGAAACAGTGAGGAATTCTATTGATATTGATGGATATGTTTCTGATGAAAATGATTGTGCAAGAATAGAAGAAATTGTGGAAGAAAAAGATAAAGATGAGTAGGAAAAATAGAGTTAATAGAATGAAAGAAAAGATACTTCGATGATGTCCCCTAAGACACTAAAATATGTACAGATGAATCATTTAGAAAATTGGATTATTAGAGACAAGACAAAAGGTGTGTTAACTAGAAGCAAAACTATTGTTGAAGTAAACTTGTGTTTATTCTCTGAGATTGAGCCAAAGACTATAAGTGAAGATGATGAAGATGAACATTGGAAGGAAGCAATGAAAGAAGAACTTTTGCATATTGAGAATAATCAGACTTGGGAATTGGTCCCAAGACCGGAAAACAAAAATATTATTGAATAGAAATGGGTATTCAAAAATAAGTTGAATGAGAATGGAGAAGTTGTCAGAAACAAAGCAAGGCTTCTGTGTAAAGGCTAATCACAAGTAGAAGGAATAGATTTTTAGGAAACATTTTCCTTAGTAGCAAGAATGGAACCTTTAAGGATGTTCTTGGAATTATTTTCTTAAAAATATTTCAAAGTCTATCAAATGGATGTCAGGTCAACATTTTTGAATGGTGAGCTAGAACAAGAAGTCTACATGGAACAACCAGCAGGATGTCAGTTAACAGATCAACCATATATGGTGTGCAGATTGAAGAAAGCTCCTAGAGGATAGTATGCAAGGTTAGATAAGTATCTGATTTAGCAAGGATTTAACAAAGGTGTGACAAATAGTAATTTGTACTTTGAGACTAAAAATGACAAAATCTTGATTGTAGTTGTATATGTTGATGACATTATCTTTGGAGGAAATGAAAAGTTGTGTAAGATGTTTGTAGAAGAGATGCAAAAATAATTTGAAATGTCTATTTTTGGGAAGATGAATTTCTTTCTTGGGCTACAGATTAATCAAATAGAGAAAGGAACTTTCATTTCACAGTCTAAGTATGTGAGAGAGATGTTGAAATTTTTTGGGATGGATGATTCCAAGCTGGTAAGTACTTCTATGGTGACTGGTTGCAAGTTGGGTAAAAATAATGATTCATCTAAGGCTAATCAGAGCAAGTATAGGTCTATGATTGGTGGACTACTGTATTTGACTGAAACTAGAACATATATTATGCATGCAGCCTGTCTTGTAGCTAGATTTCAAGAAGATCCAAAGGAAACACATGTTGCTACAGTTAAAAGAATATTCATATATTTGAATGGAACTCTAGATTAGGGATTATGGTATCCCAAAGATACTAACTTTACACTTAGTTCTTATACAGATGTAGATTGGGCTAGAAGTATAGATGATAGAAAGGGTACAAGTGGTGGTGCATTCTTTCTTGGATGCAGGTTGGTGGCATGGCTGAGTGTGAAGCAAGATTCAATCTCTTTGTCTACTGCTAAAGCTGAGCATATTACCACTGCATCTTGTTATACACAAGTTCTATGGATGAAACAAACATTGAAAAACATCACAGTGCTATATGATGATCACATTTCTATCTTCTGTGATAATACAAGTGCTATTAACATTTCAAAGAATCATGTGATGCATTCGAGAATGAAGCATATATCTATTAGATATCATTTCTTGAGAGAGAAGTTCATGGAGAATGAAGTCAGACTTGAGTATGTTCTGACAAAAGATCAGATTGCAAATATATTTACAAAGGATCTTCCTAAAGATACTTTTGAGTATCTTTGGGAGAAGTTAGGGGTTATTTCCCATCCTTTCATAAACTAAGATGTATCAATTTGATGGATTCATGGTTCTATCTTTTTGGATTGATGTTTTGGTGGCTACCTCTCAGGGGGAGCAGGTATTTTAAAGTGTTGTCATTATAAGTATTTTGTTATCATGTCAAAGGAAGATTTAGTTAACATATATTTTTATTTTCCTTTTCCATTGATGTCAAAGAAGGGAGATAAAGCATGCAAAAAGGAGAGAAAGGTAATCAGAGAAAGCGGGAGATGATCTTCAAAGGGGGAGAAGCAAAGAGGAAAATCTTGAGAACTAATATGGTGTCTTTGATGGTTTTTCACATCAAGTGTTGCCATCAATGACAAAGGGGGAAATTTTTGCAAGAATGTAAAAAGGAATGAAATTGTTGTCATTGATGTCAACTGGTCAACTAGTTATCTACTAGTTGTTGTTGGCTGTATATGTTGACGATATTGAGAAAATTGTATTAAAGGAAGTTTATAGGTATTCATGATGATGATTTGGTACTTGTCCCTATGGTTGTGTAGTTCAGATATGTTAGTCATGGTTGTTGAAGATTGCTATATCTAGATTATTGGCTATTGGTTCTTTGTGAAGTTTAAGTAGTGTTCATCAATTGTGAAACTATAGTTTTTCATGTTTTGGCTTAGGTGCAGGAGAAATGTTGCTGGTCTAGATTTCTTTTTGATGAAGTATTTTGACTCGTGGTTCTAGAGATAAGATGTTATGATTGCATTGAAGATATTTTTG
>VDFB02134610.1:0-22248 GCA_007258455.2 Sequoia sempervirens | reverse complement strand
CCCCACTCTACCTCTAAAAGAGAGGACTCCACCATAGTAAGAGTAGACTTCACCTCAATAGAAACATAGACCAAAGAAATGGGAAGAGAGCCACCCAACCAACAGAAAGGAAAATCATGGCAGCTACTGGCAACTTAAGAGAACGAAATAGTAAGAGAAGCAAAGGGAAAATAACAAACACACCACTCCAAAAAAGAACAAGGGAAAGCAAGATACACAATAGGAGAAACCCATTCAAAGGAGAATTAAAAGAGCCCATAAGACCAAATCCCAATAGGGAACCCATACAAAAAATACACTGAGAAACATTAGAAAACACTCTCATACAACATCCTAGAGAGAAGAAAGATTTGAGCCTTAAGCATCAACAACGAAAGGGGCTCAAGCAAATTGAGGAGCACCCTAACCATGAACTAGGCACAAATAAAAGAACAAAAAATAAACTCTACCATTGGAAGAGACACAAAGATAGAGGCAACAACCTCCTAACAAACCAGGGAGAGAACAAATCACGATGCATTTACAATGCATATCACTAGGGTTTGAATCCAAAGGGGACATTTGGACAAGATATAGTCTATGACATATACACGAATTCCACCTAGACATCAAAAATTTTAGAAGAGCAAATGATGCATTTACAATGTATATCACTAGGCTGCTTCAAAATGCGGAGCATGTGAGATTGTCCGATGGAGCAAAGGAGCTGATAAAGAAATATGGAGCTTGGTTCATACAGTTTCCCACCTTCTCCTAAATCAAAATTGATGGATGTCAAACTGCTCCATATAGGTTCCCCAGGTACCCTACTGACCACATTGTGTTGTTGGAGGTTGTGAGACAGATATGTGAATTTGATGCAATTGTTAAAAAGGCAAAGCATAAAACAGGGTTTGGTGGAGATTTCCCTCTCAAAATTGGTATAGCTGAGGTGTGCCCTTCCATCCAATCGGTGCATGCAGCAGGGGATGAATTGACTGCTTATGGTTTTTCCTTCCACTCTAAAAGGAAAAACTTTGATATCATCAGGGAAGTGCAGAAGAAGGCCACCAAAGAATACCATCACAGGGATGACCTAGAGGACTACTGGGCAAATATCAAAGATGATTTTGAGGCGAGGAAGAAAAGGTACTCTAGGCTTCCAGTCGATGTGATTAGGCTGTACAATGTTAAGTTGATCCCTGACCAGTTAGAGGATGATGGGAATCTGGTGCAAGATCATGCATATGAGTCTGTCAAGGACAGGTCCATTGGGGAGATAAATTGGACTGAAGATGAGGTAACTGAGTTGGAAGATTTGATGGCCCCTGTCATGAAGTTTACCAAGTCATGGTTGAATCACAAGGTTTGGGAATTGGAAAGTGAGAAGGTAACCTGTACCTTCAATTTAATGGGAAATTTGAATCCTCTGTCCACCTCAGAAGAATCCGGGGAAGATTATCCCATAGGGAAAACTAAAGTGAGCTCACCCTTCAAAATTAAAATCAGAGGTCCAAAGGGAAGTGATACGGAGTAGAAAAGGAAGTCAATGGGGAAGAAAAGAAGCAAAACCTTGAGAATTGGTAAGTCTGTAGAGGAGGAGGAACTTGAGTAGGCAGAAAAAGAAGATATTCCTCTAGAACCTAAAAGGGCAAGGACAACTAGAGCTACAAAGAGGAAGGATCAAGAGGCTTCCAAGGATGAGACGAACCCTCCAGTGGTTGATGTGGAAAGCTCGGGAGAGAAAACTAGAGTTTACTCAAGGAGATCAAGGACTCCATCTCCTAAGGAGACTATGCAAAAGATGGATCCTCTTCCAAAGGCACTAGTTGTGGAGCAACCTAGGGCTACTTCCCCTTCACCAAGTCTACCTAAGCAGACAACCCATCAAGAGCAAGAGACTAGTGGAGAGACAGAACCATTCAAGGAAGGAGAACTCTTTGGAGCAGCAGCTAAACTTGAGGCTGAAGATGTAGAAAGGAACCCTTCTTCACTAGTGCAATATGAGGATTCTCCGGTAAGTAGCAAAGGAAATGGATCACCTGAAAAGGAGGATGCCCCTGTTAGAACCCCATCACCTTTGCAAGAAGAAGACCTGAATTAGGTGATCAAGGTGAGCAGTCTCCTAGAAAAGAAAAGGATGAAACAACAGAACAGTAGGAAGAGGTAAAGACAGATGAAATTCGGGTGGATCCTATTGTCCCGGATTGGTTGGAAAAGGAGATTACAAGGAAGAAACAAGTCATTGTTGAGGACACCCTTCTTGATTGGGATGCGATGCTGGCCAAAATTGGTAAAGGTAAGAAGAAGAAGATGGCCAAGGTAGTTTCAAAGATTGAAAGAGATGAAGTAAATAATAGGGTTATCCATATTGCCACCCCTGCTGCTGATAAGAGTAAAGATGAGGTCACAAGAAAAGACTATAATGTGTAGACCATCAACCTTGGACCAGCTTCTATGGAGCAGGATATTGAAGAGTATGAAGGGTCCAGTGCAGTAATAATTGGAAGGTTGAGGAAGGAGACACAGTCCAAACATGAGCTAAAAAGGGAGAATGAAAGGCTTAAGAAGTGCTTAGAAGACTTGATGAAGCCTTTGCAATCCCTTCACCCATCTTCCTCTACCGCTCCTGGTTTCTTGCCCAAGGAAACTATTTCTGAAATTGAAAGGATGAAGGCTTCTACCCAAACTGCAATGGATTGGTTGAAAGATGTGCAAGTGAAAGGAGATGATGCAATAAAGGAAATCCTTTCGGTTGGAAAGGATGCGGTAAGAGCCAAGGACTTGTTAGAGCATGTCCTATCTCAAGACAAGGATGATACCGACCTTCTATTGTAGAAATCTAAGGTGATTATAGAATATGGTAAAGATCAGTTGACTGCAGATGGAATCCTCCCTTCATCCATACTTAATGAGCCCTGGGAATGGTTCAAGGCTTTGCAAATTCGGCAAAAGGCCATCAGGAAGATCCATAAACGAAAGAAGTAGATGGATGGTGATCTGATTGGAGTCTATGATGGGTGTATTGCATTTTTTGAGATAATGAATGGCAAGAGGAAGATTGCTCCTAAGTATCTGAGCCTAGAACAATTAAGAGAATGGTGGCATGCTGTTTATGCTCCAGATTCCAAAAATGTTATAACAGGGCACCAACTAGATGATGCAGCAACTTACTTGGCCGTGATGGATAAGTACTAGGCACACAAAAATGATTGGGATAAAATTGTTAAATAGTCCAAAGAAGAGATTGGTTCCATCGAATGTCGGCTCAACATCTTGTCTTTGCCACCTGTCACCGAGCTGGATAGAGTATTTTTGAAGGTTCATGGATCATTGGCTCAAAATAAGGATAAGGGAGGCGATAATTAATGCCCATTTTGAAGATTTGTGCTTCCCTATTATCATAGGGCATGTATTGATCTGGGCTACATTAGGGAATGTGTCTAGGCCGACCTTGATGGTGTATCGACATTTAATGTGTGCCTTATTTTGAAGTTCCTAAAGCTGATTTATTTTGGTGAATTTATTTTGTAAATGTTTGGCTAGGCCGACATGTTTTAAGGATTCTCTATAAAGGCATTCTTGCCTCATTGTAAAGTTAGTTAGAGAATTAGAGTTAGAGACAGTTGATATAGAGAAAGAGCTAGAGAATTTTCGCAATTTAGAAGTAATAGTTAGTTCTTGAAGCAAATATTGTAACAAAACAGTGGAATTGTTGTAGCATTTTGGTGAATCTAATACAATTGAAGGCATTGTGGTTTTCCTGGTGAAATCTCTTGTGTTAGTTTATCTTGCATGGTTCTTGTTGTTTCATCCTTCAAATTGCTTAAAGATCTAGGATTTAGTGTTTAGAATTGGATTAGTTGGGTAAATGATGTTTATGATTTCATATTTGGAATGTTTGTAGCAATCTCTGGTCTATACTCCCAGTAACTATTTGATTGTAGTAGGCTGGTGAAGTCAACCTGGACCATATATCTATTTTGTGCTTAGTTTGATTGTGGATGAAAGTCTATGATCTGAAAATCTATATACCTTAGAAGATTGCACCATTCTTGTGATATTGCATTGTAAGGTTAAATAGAATTGGTTATTTGAAATTGGTCCATTCCAGATATCTGTCATTTGCATTGTTCATCCTAGAGGTAGTTTAGATTTTACTATATCTTTGCACCCTCATCTTTTTCCATTTCTTTATCATTTGGTTAGATTTAGGATTTAAGATCATTATATTGCAAGATCTGATAAATTTGGAAAGAAACAGTCTGGTTGTAGTAAGGTCTGATTGTGATTACCAGCATTTTCACATTTTATCTGAGTTGTTTATGTATTGTCATGACGACACGAGACCTTGGGGTGATTTTCAATGATTTATTGTTGAAGATTACCTTTCAAGAGAGATAGGATATTGTATTTTGTCTGAGTTGTTGTTGTGCAGAAAAAACCATCAACAAATTGGCGCTAGGAGGGCTTGAATGAGCACATTGGATTGTTTCTTAAACACCATCTCTCCTGAGAGATATAGAAGAAATCGGATCCACCCGGAGAGGAAGATTCCTGAGGTCTGAGTTTCCCCACTAGGTCAAGGAGGACTTCGAGAAAGGGAGAATCATCATCACCCATCCCTTCACTGTATTACAGAACCCACCTCTTGAGATTTGAGGCCATACCCATCCCTAAGGCAGTTCCCATTCAACAACCCTAGCCTATCGTTAACCAACCACCACCCCCACTTTTTCCAATAGCCTTCCTTGCCAATAATCCATCTCCCTTGTTTTTCCATGCCTACAATGCTATGCCCAAAAACCCTGAGCACTTTTGTTCAAAATTCCATGTTAATGACCCAAACAGGACTGTAGAAGAACATATAAGGATTTTCCAAACCTGTCTCAAAGACAGAGGAATTGTTCATGAGGATGTCGCATGTAGGTTGTTTCCTTATTCACTGGGAGAAGAGGCCTTTTATTGGTACAATCACCTCCCATCTAGTTCAATTCTTAACTGGAATGATCTTGAAACTGCCTTTTTATAGAAGTTCAGAATACCCATCAGTGCCAATGAGTTGTATCTGCAATTCACTAAAGTCAAGAGAGAGGTTAATGAACCAATATCTAGTTTCAATAATAGGTTTCATCGTGCGTAGACCAGACTTCAAGACCCATATGTTTTGGACAATAATACAGCTCTAGGAGTCTATTATGAAGCCTTGGATAGCCTGACAGCCACCTTTCGGAAGTGGAGACCCAACCCTCCAGCTAGCCCCTGGCAGTGCCTGCTCTGACATTAAGCCTTGCAATTTAAGACAACTTACTTACATTTGGACCATTTCCTTTTAAGGACGGAGTTGCATGTCCCAATCGGGTTCAGTGTCATCGGGCACTCTGTCCCATACCCCAATCATGAATCCGATTACCTAGGTTACTTTTGGGTGCCACATCTTGATCCCCATAGCAGGCTGGTCTCTCCATGAAAAACTTCCACAACAACAAGTTAAACCGGCCCTATATGGGCCATAGCCTACAACTGGCTACATACATTTGTGGGAATTCTAAAGTATTGCATCGATGCGTAGGGATCTGCTACAATATCTGTTCCTCCTCAGAGTAATCCAAGCCAAACCCCTTATGGAGATCCAAATAAGGATAGGATTGATGAAATGGCTGAGCAGATAAAGAAGTTAAACCTAGAGGTGACTTACCTAAGGAATCGAAATAGTCAATTACAAGCTGCTCAGAAGAATATACAGTCCAATCATAATAGAGAATTTCCACAAGGTCATAGTAATGACAGAGGACAGCGTAATGAGAGAGGATTTCATAATGATAGGGGATACAATCAGGATAGGGGTTACAACCATGACAGAGGGTATAATAATGATAAAAGACAGAATTTCGAGAGAGGACAAGGTAGTGGACCAAGATTTGATAGGAGACAGCCATAGAGACAGAATAGAATCTAGAACATGGGGCCTAATAATGGAGGAGTTCCTACTCCCTTGGATCAACCTATCAGCCAATCTGCAAATCAGCCAGTCAGTCAAGACAAGCCTCCCAGTGGTGTATATTTGGCTGAAGCTGCCCTATCAGGATGGTGTAGGCTCCATAAGACAAGCCAACATTCAAAGTTAGAATTTTCAGAGTTCCAAACTGCAGCCTTTATTTTCCAATATGAAGTAGAGAACAATGCAAATGGATAGGAGATTGTTCCCTCCACCCCTTATGATTCTCCTGTGCTAGTATTAAATCACGCCCTCTTTCCAGCAAGTGAAGAAAATATTCCAGAAGAGGAATTTGTTTCTCAGGAGGGGAAAACAAATCAAATTTGCAATGGAGATGAAGTGGCTCAGTTATTTAATGAGGAAGCAATGAATGATAATGGCCCCCCTGATAGTGAAGAAGCTTATGTTGAAGAAGTACAGATGTTCCAAAGGCAGGGTAAAGGATATGATTTAAGAGATATGCCTCATAGACACCCGCAAGCTAGGGGTCCTTTTACCACCTCCATTCCTCCTAATAATTTTAATATCCCTCTGGATCCAAGTGCTAGTAATAATCCATCCTTTCCACATGTTTCCAGGCAGTACCTTGCGAAGGAAAGGAAAGCTCAAATTGACCCACAGAAGGAAAAGACTGTTCAAGTAAGTAAAGATAAGGTGGAGGAATCTTCCAGGGAGGTCCCAACGAATCTAAGTGACGAGAAAATGGCTTCGTATGTCACTGAAGAGTTCAAGAAATTAAAGGTAAATCTTTCAGCATTTGAGTTATTGAGGTTCCCTGCAATTAGGACGACAGTTGTAAGTACTTATGATGCACACCCAGTGTCTCTAGATAAATCTTCTAGTCAGGATATCAGCAAGATTTCTAGCTCTCAGCTTATGAAGACACAAAACTAGGCCCACGATCAGACTAATTTTCCCCCTGGAGATAAAGGAAAGGAGAAGGACAAAACTCAAGTGGCTCAGGTAGATACTCAGCCAACTTTGTTTCAAGGGAAGACAGAGACCCCACCATTTCTGATTTCTTTGCACATATTCGGTAAGAATCTACACAACTGTTTACTGGATTCTGGTGCTTCTACTAATGTGATGCCATTCGGAGTATGTAGAGCTCTAGGGATTACACCTGCGGACTCCCAGAAGAAGGTAACCCAGTTAGATAGAACTAAAGTAAATCTGGTGGGAGAATTAAACATGATTCACATGTAGGTAGCTTCTGACCCAAGAATTCAATAGGTTATTAATATTTAGGTAGCTGATATCCCCGATGCGTATGGCTTGATTCTAGGAATAGATTTTACTAAAGCTTTAAATGGATATGTCTCTACTAATCACTCTCATATGTGGCTCCCTTGGAAAGGGGTACCAAATCATATCCGAATTGAGAGAGAACCAAGGATGAAATACATGATTACAGAGTACCAAAATACTTCAAATGAAGTTCTGATATTAGAAGTAGGCATGGGAAATTATATGCTATCAACTCCCCATGTGGAGTCAGACTCAGAGGAGGTATTGATGTTACATACAATACCTATGGATGTAGAGACAAAATCCAACCATATTACTGTTTTGACAGAATCAATTAAGGAAGAGGATGATTTTGAAGATAATCAGATCAGCCTATTGGACAGTTTTCAGGAGTTCATCAGACAGTGTGTTGAAAGTCAAGTTCACTTGGGCAAGAGGACAAACTTTGAAGAGTTACTCGTACCTAATTGGTGTAGAGTTCATAATGCTTCCCATTCAGAGTTGGAGTGTTGTTTATGTCAAACAGCAGCAGAGCGAGTACGGAAATGCTTAAATCCAACCCTGGCAGTTAAAATAGATATACAAAACCCTCAGGAAGAATATCCAGAAAAGAAATCTATGTCTGAGGAACCATCCAGCAATATTAATCCTAAGGATGTGATGAAGAGGATTGCAGTTGTTGAATGTTGGACTCTCAAATTTGATGGATCCAAATCCAAACATGGAGCTAGGGCAGGGTTCGAACTGATCAGTCCAAAAGGTAAAAATTTCCTTGCAGCCCATAGACTTCAATTTCATTGTACAAATAATGTAGCAGAGTATGAAGCGTTAATTCATGGACTTCTTATGGCACTTAAGAAAAAGGTTAAGATTCTGCAAGTTTTTGGTGATTCTGAGTTAGTAATTAAGCAAGTAAGGAAACAATATTCATGCCACGATAGGAGAATGACTAATTATAGGCATAGAGTATGGGACCTCATTGAGGGATTTGATGCCTTTAATATTCAACTAATACCACAACAGAAGAATCAAACTGTCGATTCTCTGGCCCAAGTAGCAAGTACTTTGCAGCCTTTATCTTTGTCAGGTTTGAAGAAGTTCACTATAAAATTGACTCTTGTGCCATCAGTTCCAGATAATGTTACTAACTTTCAGGTATTTGAAGATGACAAACACATTCTGGATTTTATCACAAACATAGACGTTTTTGCTTCTTAAATCATTGATGAAACAAAACTCCAGGAAGCAGAACTGGATTTAGAGGGAGTGATGAATCTGAAGTCTAATACTATTCCAAGGGGAATGGTACAGTTGGAATGAATTTTTGATATGGATAAGATCAGAGATTAGGAACAAGAGTCAAAGAAAGAATCTATCAATGGACAGTGTGACACTCACAACTTGGGAACTGAGGATAATGCTAAAAACATTTTCATTGGCAAGGTATGCACTCTGGAAGAAAGACAAGGAATAATTGAAGCCTTGCATAGCTTTCCAGATATAGTAGCTTGGAGTTAAGAGGACTTGAAGACCTATGATACATCAATCATAACTCATACTATACCTCTGAAGCCAGGTGCCAAACCTTTCAGGCAGAGACAGAGACCTATCAACGCGTTACTAGAACCACTTATATAGAAAGAAGTTCAGAAATTACTATCGGCCAGAATTATATTTCCCGTCAGGCATTCAACATGGGTGGCTAACCTAGTTCTAGTAAGGAAAAAGAATGGAGAAATTAGACTCTGTGATGATTTCAGGAATTTAAACAAATCGTCAGAAAAGGACAACTATCCAGTCCCTTCATTAGATGAAGTACTTCAAGTGGTTAATAGATCTTAGATGATGTCCTTTCTGGATGGTTATTCAGGGTACAACCAAGTAATGGTCTAGTATGAGGATAGGCACAAGACTGCTTTTACAACTAAATGGGGTACCTTTTCCTACAGGAGGATGCCTTTTGGTCTTATTAATGCAGGGGCCACATTTCAAAGGGCTATGGATATTGCCTTCAAGGATATTATAGGAAAATGCATCATTATTTATATGGATGATCTGACTGTCTTTTCCAAAAACAAAGGGGATCACATTTCTGACTTACGCAAGGTGTTCCAAAGGTGTAGGGAGTTCGGCATATCCTTGAATCCTAAAAAATATATTTTCAGAGTGACAGAAGGAAAGCTGCTAGGACATGTCATATCTGAAAAGGGAATTGCTATCGATCTAGAAAGAGTGGAGGCCATACTAAAGATTCAACCACCTGCTAGCAAAAAGGAGATGAAGTCTTTCTTTGGCAAGATCAATTTTGTCAGAAAATTCATCACTAGATTTGCTGAAATTGTTAAGCCACTGAATGCAATGTTGAAACAGGATGCTAAGATAGAATGGACTGCGGAAGCGAAAGGGGGCATTTGCAGAGATCAAAAGAGCCATTGCTGACACTCTAGTATTGGTAAGTCCTAATTACAGTAAGCCCTTTTACATCTATTCATTTGCTTCAGACCATTCATGTGCTAGAATGTTGACTCAAAAGTCTGATGAGGGGAATGAGCATCCCATTGCTTTTATGAGTGCACCATTAAAAGATGCTAAGTTGAAATATCCAAGTGTGGAAAAGCAGGCGTATGCCCTAGTCAGAGCAGTAAACAAATTCAGACATTATATTCTCAGGAATAAGGTTTATGCAATTGTCCCAGATCCTGCAGTCAAGTTACTTTTGATGCAAAATGAATTAGGTGAACATAGAGCCAAGTGGGTGACAATGCTACAAGAGTACGATATTGAGATCCAACCCATGAAGCTGGTAAGAGGACAAGGACTCACTCAGACTATGGCTGAAATAGGCCCTGAACTAACAGTTCAAAATTATAATATCGAGGAGGTTTCCCCAGATGGTTGGTATGATGACATAGTTTATTACTTGCTAAACCAACGATCTCCAGGTCATCTTAATGTTGTGCAGAGGAGAGCTCTGCGATTAAAGAGTGATGGTTTCATGCTAAAAGGAGCTATTTTATACAATAAAAATCATGAAGGAATTTATTTAAGGTTTCTTGGGAAATAGGGGGCTGAAAGAGTGATGAATGAATTTCATGCAAAGTATGGCACTGGCCACGATTCTGTGATTGCTACAACAAATCAGATTTTGAGGGAAGGATATTACTGGCCCACCTTGTTCAAAGACGTTCACCATCATGTACAAACCTGTCACACCTGCCAGACTGCAGCAATAAGGGAAAGGTATGCAGCGCTTCCACTCCAATCGGTCACTGAGGTAAGGCCTTTCGCCTAGTGGGGTATGGATTTCATAGGCCCCATTAACCCACCATCTTCTGCGGGACACAGGTACATTCTCACTATTACTGATTATTTCACAAGATGGACTGAGGCTTTTTCTTTTAGGCAATGTACATCTGAGGTAGTGATTGATTTTCTAGAATCCGCTATTCTTAATCGATTTGGATGCCCTATCGCTGTTGTCTATGATAACGGTGCTGCTTTCGCATCCTTAAAATTTTCAAATTGGGCTTTTGATCATGGCATTATTGTAAAATTTGCATCCAATTATTATCCCTAGGGTAATGGCTTAGCAGAGTCCTCTAATAAGAATTTATTGACTATTATCCGTAAGTTGCTAGAGAGGAACCCAAAGGATTGGCACACCCAGCTTCGGTTTGCCCTCTGGACAGATCGTACAAGACTTAAATCATCCATCAGAACATCTCCCTATCACTTAGTATATGGTCTGGAGCCAGTATTCCCTATTCAACTCAAGATCCCAACCTTGCAATTTATTAATGATTTTTATGATGAGGGGGATAGAAGGGAGGCTCGGTTGACAAAACTATTGCACCTTGAGGAGAAACGAGACAATGCCCTTGAGAATTTTTTCAAACATCAAGGGGTAGTTAAGAGGTGGTTTGATAGAAGGGCTAAGGTCAAGGCCTTTCGGATTTCTGACCTAGTGTTATACTCGGATAAACCTCATGATCGAAAGGGGGACCATGGGAAGTTCGATAAACTGTGGCTTTTCCCATATAAGATTGCTGAAATACTTGGAGATAATGCCTCCCGTCTGAAGACTCTCACGGGAGAAGATATTCCACTGCCTATTAATGGGCAGTATTTGAAACATTATTTCCAGTCCTGAGCTATTTTTAGCTCCCTGTTTTGTATATAGTTAGTCTAGGTTGTTTTTTCTTGGTTTGTTTTGGTTAGAGTAGGTTTCCTTTCGGTTTGTTTTGTTCTGTCTTGGTTAGAGTGGGTTTGCTTTGGTTTGTTTGTTTTGGTCTGTGTTGCTCTTGCTCTTGGTTCCTTCTCTTTTGGGGATCCCTTTTGGTATTTGTATGACAGTGGTGACAAAGTAGGTGTGATGTTCTTGATATTTTCCTTACAAACTCTAATCATCTTTCTGGAACATTATGGTATGAATTCTTTACCCAGTGTCACTTATCTTTGTGCTCAGGCAAAGGGTCTTCTGGTTAGATCAAACCAGAATGCATTAGGGTCTCATATTTTCAAATATTAAAGATACCTGAAGTTGCAAAAGGTCCTTATGAAGTTTGAACAGGTGAAAAATCATTTTTCTGCTCTAGTGCCACTGTGGTTCTCATCCTTGAGTGTGAACTTCATTGTTCACAGGTTGAAGTAAAAGCAGTGAAACGACAAGCAGTATCAAAAAAAAAAAGGATATTGGAAATTGAAAGGTTTGAATTCAACTCATCAGGGGGATCTAGATATCTCTATCGGGGCTATAGACACTTGGCTAGCAGTAGAGCTATGTTCAGGGGAATCACAACGATAACCTCGTCGGGGCTATACATGCCTAACTGGCAGCGAGGCTCTATCCAGGTTACTTTTAGAGTATGAATCTTTATGTAGCTTGTTTAGACCAAGTTCGGTTCCTATTGCAGCTAAAGGAAGGTAATGAATGCACATGCACACACTTCGACCCTGGTGTAGGAAAGTTTGGGTGACTGGGGGGTTTTTTGGTTTAGCCGTAGATAGTAACGGGATAGATGAATTGAAACCATAAGTTCTGGGTTCTTGATTCCAGTTTGTCATTGAAATGCTCAGGAGCATTTCCCCAGCAGAGTCGCCATTTGTTGTACAGTTTTGCACACATGCCCCACTTAGAGTAGGGACCCTCTTTTCACGATGTCTCTTGACCTTTGTTTTTTATGAGATTTGTTTTTTTTAAGGTCTTGAGATGTTGGTCATACTAGCTTTGGTCTTGCCTTGAGGCTTGAATTGATTAAATTTGGGTTTTAATGAAAATCTAGGTTTTGGACCAGTGGTCCGGGATTTTCCAGCTCAGCGATTTTTCGGGTTCTAGTTCATTGTCTGGTTATCTGAATTATCTAAAATCCAGGTTTCTGCTTGAATCAGGATTTTTCGCTCGAGGATTTTCCCAAACTATTGATAAGTAGGAGGTATTTTCACAGCGTGTCAAATTATGATATTGCTATCAGGATTCAACCGTGTAGTTTCGAGTCAAACTCATTGACCCATGTTTCATGAGTAGTGGTTCAACAAGAACCCATCTCATGATATCGAATGGTCCACTTAGCACTCATTGCATCTAGGTGATGCTCATAGAGGTGAAGCACCGGGTCAGGGAGGTCACCCATCCCAGTCGCTTCCACTAAGCTTAACCAGGAGTTTTCCAAGGTTAAGCCCGCTTTGAGTTGTTACCCATTTGCAAAACCTTCAACAAGTGTTGTGCCTTATGAACCATTCATAATAGAGCCCCTTTAGCCTCATCAATTTGATAAGTAGGAGGTATTTTTCATAGTCAAATTATGATATTGCTATCGAGGATTCAACGGGTAGTTTCGAGTCAAACTCATTGACCCATGTTTCATGAGTAGTGGTTCAACAAGAACCCATCTCTCATGATATCGAATGGTCCACTTAGCACTCATTGCATCTAGGTGATGCTCATAGAGGTGAAGCACTGGTCCATCCCGGGAGGTCACCCATCCCAGTACTGCTCCAGCTCAACTTTGTTAAAACCCCAGTTTCTGCCAAACTATGTTAAAATCCTGAACTTTGTTAAAACCCCAGTTTCTGCCATATCCGCGGAATTCGTGCTCATCCGGATTATCCGTTTGGCCTGGTTTTTTCTGAAATTCCATTCTGAGCTCGGGTTTCTAGATTTCCTGGGCATGTCTTGTCGCTCATTAATGCTCGAAGTACGTTTTCTCAGACGCGGGTGTGGATGGATTTAAGACCTTTTGGGCATCATTTTGATTTCATTATTCACTTGCTATTTGCTCTGGCATTTGAGATTCTTCATTTGAGGTTTTGATTGCTGAATTTGAGCTGCTTGTGTGTGATTTGCTTGAGCACTGGTTGAGTTTTTCGTCACTAGGGTACGCTATTTCTCAATCACTTCCCGGAGTTCGAGCTTCATCCAGACCGATCCATGGTAAGTTGTTGCTAGCCCCTCTTTTTGTCTACACTTTGATTGAATCTTTCGAGTCAAGTGATAGTCACTTCATGTCGGTCTTTGATTATTTTATGGTGTGTGTTTGTCGAACTAGGGTTTGACCCACCTTTTCACTAATTTTTATCACTTGCACTATGAATGTTGTCATTTATCAATCGAATGTTGGGTATACCCCTGTGGCAAGGTGTTTCGATTAGGGTCCTGTCTTGTCAGCGCATAGTTTATTATATATTGTGAGGTTAGGGTTTTGGTGTTTTTCCCAGATTTGCTAGGTTCGATGGATCCATTGGGATCTTCATATCTTGCATCTAGCTCAAACCTGCTCATATCTTGAGAGATCCCAGTGCTACTAGATTGATCTTTTCAAGGGGTAGTGTTTGAAACTTCGGCCTTACCTTGATTTTCATGGCGGAGGTCTGGTTATTGGATTTAGGGCATTGTTGTTTCACCTTGAGGATTGGTCATTTAGAAGTTTTTTGAAATTCAAATTCGTGTGCACTCTAAGTTTTCCTATTAAGATCGATTTTGAGACCATTAGAATCTGAAAGGAAGGTTTGCATGATCATCTGATTGATATTGTTTGTGCGTTAACGACCGTCGGGTTTCCGAGGTGTCTGCAAAATTTCTGCGCACCCAGATTTTCCCGGTTTCTACCGTATCTACGAAATATGATAAGTTCCATAATTCTTAGCCGTCCGCGAAAATCCGGCCTATCTGGATTTTTCTGATTTCCTCTCTGGTTTCATTCCTTTTCGATTTTCGGTGTTAGGGGTAATGGAGTAAATGTTAAATGATGATTTCTTGCTGCTCAATGGATGAATTCCATGATGATCACATAACCTTTGTCCGCACTAACGATTTATTTGGTGAGTGATATCTTGGCAGCAGGAATCCGTCTGAGTCGGATTTCTCCAAATTCTGCCCTGACCGGATTTTCTCGGGTTACCTCATTTTCCTGGATTGCTTCATTTTTTGGATTTTCAAAGATTAATGATTAATGATGGATCTTAATTGCTTTATGTGGTCTTATGCTAACCCTTTGATTGGAATATGTATGATAATTGTGCACTTATGAGGGTCTTTTGTGAATGCAGGCTGAATCAAGCAAAGCTGCTGCAGGAAAGTCTAAAGGTGATACAGAGGGGTCCTCCATTTGAGAGACAGAAAGATTAAGATTGGATACCAAGAGTCAAATGCTTGATAGAAAAATAGCTTCCATGTGGTCTGAGGTCTCTGACACCAATGTAGGGGCGTGGAGATATGAGGAATTCAAGGCGAGAACAGCTCAGAAGGATCTATCGGTCCTGAGAAATGGAATGATGAAGTACGGACTGGTTCATGTGGCAGGATTCCCTCCTGCAATCCAGTGCTATGAGTTGATACTAGAATGTGCACGGTAATATGAATTTGACACATAGAGGGTCGTTACCACCAAAGGGAGAGTCTTGGCAAATTTCAGTCTCGTTTCTATTGCCCAAGATTTTGACATGCCGGAGTTGCCATCTGTGTGTGCTTTGAACATGGATTTGGCCAAAACCTACTATGAGGATGAGCCCACCAAAGCCCAGCAAATGATTAATTCCTGGTTGGAGAAACCAAAACCTCACTTTTTCAAACTGCCCAAGCAACTACACAGGGTCAAATTTAGATCGAACATATATGATGCAATCACATTATTGAGCAGAGCGGCCGGTTTAAAGAGTGCTGGAGTGTTGGAAAATTGGATGGTCCATGTGATCAACAAAATTAAACAAGGTATTAACTACCATTGGGCAGGACTCATAAGTGCAATAATTGACAGGTAGTTACGAGATGTCCTAGAAACAAAGAAGTTTACCATGTCTTCCTATGTGATGTATGTGTTGGCTAGATTCTACCCATATAGGGGTTTGAATCCAAGGGGAACATTTGGAAAAGATATAGTTTATGATATATATCCAGAATTGCACCTAGGACACCGGGATTATAGAAGAGAAAATGATGCATTTACAATGTATATCACTAGGCTACTTCAAAATGCGGAGCATGTGAGATTGTCCGATGGAGCAAAGGAGCTGATAAAGAAATATGGAGCTTGGTTCATACAGTTTCCCACCTTCTCCTAAATCAAAATTGATGCATGTCAAACTGCTCCATATAGGTTCCCCAGGTACCCTACTGACCACATTGTGTTGTTGGAGGTTGTGAGACAGATATGTGAATTGGATGCAATTGTTAAAAAGGAAAAGCATAAAACAGGGTTTGGTGGAGATTTCCCTCTCAAAATTGGTATAGCTGAGGTGTGCCCTTCCATCCAATCGGTGCATGCAGCAGGGGATGAATTGACTGCTTATGGTTTTTCCTTCCACTCTAAAAGGAAAAACTTTGATATCATCAGGGAAGTGCAGAAGAAGGCCACCAAAGAATACCATCACAGGGATGACCTAGAGGACTACTGGGCAAATATCAAAGATGATTTTGAGGCGAGGAAGAAAAGGTACTCTAGGCTTCCAGTCGATGTGATTAGGCTGTACAATGTTAAGTTGATCCCTGACCAGTTAGAGGATGATGGGAATCTGGTGCAAGATCATGCATATGAGTCTGTCAAGGACAGGTCCATTGGGGAGATAAATTGGACTGAAGATGAGGTAACTAAGTTGGAAGATTTGATGGCCCCTGTCATGAAGTTTACCAAGTCATGGTTGAATCACAAGGTTTGGGAATTGGAAAGTGAGAAGGTAACCTGTACCTTCAATTTAATGGGAAATTTGAATCCTCTGTCCACCTC
This sequence comes from Sequoia sempervirens, assembly GCA_007258455.2. Classification (NCBI taxonomy): domain Eukaryota; kingdom Viridiplantae; phylum Streptophyta; class Pinopsida; order Cupressales; family Cupressaceae; genus Sequoia; species Sequoia sempervirens. Next base: position 5,805 of record VDFB02134610.1, on the reverse strand, counting down.
AGAAGAATCCGGGGAAGATTATCCCACAGGGAAAACTAAAGTGAGCTCACCCTTCAAAATTAAAATCAGAGGTCCAAAGGGAAGTGATACGGAGTAGAAAAGGAAGTCAATGGGGAAGAAAAGAAGCAAAACCTTGAGAATTGGTAAGTCTGCAGAGGAGGAGGAACTTGAGTAGGCAGAAAAAGAAGATATTCCTCTAGAACCTAAAAGGGCAAGGACAACTAGAGCTACAAAGAGGAAGGATCAAGAGGCTTCCAAGGATGAGACGAACCCTCCAGTGGTTGATGTGGAAAGCTCGGGAGAGAAAACTAGAGTTTACTCAAGGAGATCAAGGACTCCATCTCCTAAGGAGACTATGCAAAAGATGGATCCTCTTCCAAAGGCACTAGTTGTGGAGCAACCTAGGGCTACTTCCCCTTCACCAAGTCTACCTAAGCAGACAACCCATCAAGAGCAAGAGACTAGTGGAGAGACAGAACCATTCAAGGAAGGAGAACTCTTTGGAGCAGCAGCTAAACTTGAGGCTGAAGATGTAGAAAGGAACCCTTCTTCACTAGTGCAATATGAGGATTCTCCGGTAAGTAGCAAAGGAAATGGATCACCTGAAAAGGAGGATGCCCCTGTTAGAACCCCATCACCTTTGCAAGAAGAAGACCTGAATTAGGTGATCAAGGTGAGCAGTCTCCTAGAAAAGAAAAGGATGAAACAACAGAACAGTAGGAAGAGGTAAAGACAGATGAAATTCGGGTGGATCCTATTGTCCCGGATTGGTTGGAAAAGGAGATTACAAGGAAGAAACAAGTCATTGTTGAGGACACCCTTCTTGATTGGGATGCGATGCTGGCCAAAATTGGTAAAGGTAAGAAGAAGAAGATGGCCAAGGTAGTTTCAAAGATTGAAAGAGATGAAGTAAATAATAGGGTTATCCATATTGCCACCCCTGCTGCTGATAAGAGTAAAGATGAGGTCACAAGAAAAGACTATAATGTGTAGACCATCAACCTTGGACCAGCTTCTATGGAGCAGGATATTGAAGAGTATGAAGGGTCCAGTGCAGTAATAATTGGAAGGTTGAGGAAGGAGACACAGTCCAAACATGAGCTAAAAAGGGAGAATGAAAGGCTTAAGAAGTGCTTAGAAGACTTGATGAAGCCTTTGCAATCCCTTCACCCATCTTCCTCTACCGCTCCTAGTTTCTTGCCCAAGGAAACTATTTCTGAAATTGAAAGGATGAAGGCTTCTACCCAAACTGCAATGGATTGGTTGAAAGATGTGCAAGTGAAAGGAGATGATGCAATAAAGGAAATCCTTTCGGTTGGAAAGGATGCGGTAAGAGCCAAGGACTTGTTAGAGCATGTCCTATCTCAAGACAAGGATGATACCGACCTTCTATTGTAGAAATCTAAGGTGATTATAGAATATGGTAAAGATCAGTTGACTGCAGATGGAATCCTCCCTTCATCCATACTTAATGAGCCCTGGGAATGGTTCAAGGCTTTGCAAATTCGGCAAAAGGCCATCAAGAAGATCCATAAACGAAAGAAGCAGATGGATGGTGATCTGATTGGAGTCTATGATGGGTGTATTGCATTTTTTGAGATAATGACTGGCAAGAGGAAGATTGCTCCTAAGTATCTGAGCCTAGAACAATTAAGAGAATGGTGGCATGATGTTTATGCTCCAGATTCCAAAAATGTTATAACAGGGCACCAACTAGATGATGCAGCAACTTACTTGGCCGTGATGGATAAGTACCAGGCACACAAAAATGATTGGGATAAAATTGTTAAATAGTCCAAAGAAGAGATTGGTTCCATCGAATGTCGGCTCAACATCTTGTCTTTGCCACCTGTCACCGAGCTAGATAGAGTATTTTTGAAGGTTCATGGATCATTGGCTCAAAATAAGGATAAGGGAGGCGATAATTAATGCCCATTTTGAAGATTTGTGCTTCCCTATTATCATAGGGCATGTATTGATCTGGGCTACATTAGGGAATGTGTCTAGGCCGACCTTGATGGTGTATCGACATTTAATGTGTGCCTTATTTTGAAGTTCCTAAAGCTAATTTATTTTGGTGAATTTATTTTGTAAATGTTTGGCTGGGCCGACATGTTTTAAGGATTCTCTATAAAGGCATTCTTGCCTCATTGTAAAGTTAGTTAGAGAATTAGAGTTAGAGACAGTTGATATAGAGAAAGAGCTAGAGAATTTTCGCAATTTAGAAGTAATAGTTAGTTCTTGAAGCAAATATTGTAACAAAACAGTGGAATTGTTGTAGCATTTTGGTGAATCTAATACAATTGAAGGCATTGTGGTTTTCCTGGTGAAATCTCTTGTGTTAGTTTATCTTGCATGGTTCTTGTTGTTTCATCCTTCAAATTGCTTAAAGATCTAGGATTTAGTGTTCAGAATTAGATTAGTTCTGTGAATGATGTTCATGATTTCATATTTGGAATGTTTGTAGCAATCTCTGGTCTATACTCCCAGTAACTATCTGATTGTAGTAGGCTGGTGAAGTCAACCTGGACCATACATTTATTCGTGTTTAGTTCGATTGTGGATGAATATCTATAATTTGAAAATCTAAATACCTTAGAAGATTGCACCGTTCTTGTGATATTGCATTGTGGGTTAAACAAGAATTGGTTATTTGAGATTGGTCCATTCCAAATATCTGTCATTTGCATTGTTCATCCTAGAGCTAGTTTAGATTTTACTATATCTTTACACCCTTATCTTTTGCTATTTCTTTATCATTTGGTTAGATTTAGGATTTAAGATCATTATGTTGCAAGATCTGATAAATTGGAAAGAAACAGTTTGCTTGTAGTAAGGTCCGATTGTGATTACCATCATTTTCACATATTATCTGAGTTGTTTATGCATTGTCATGACCTGACACCTGAGAGACCTTGGGGTGATTTTCAGTAACTTATTATTGAGGATTACCTTTCAAGAGAGATAGAATATTGCATTTTGTCTGAGTTGTTGCTGTGCAGAAAAAACCATCAACATTACCATTAGCAACATCTTAATTACTATAATTTCATCATATCATTTCCATTAGCAACATCATTATGTTTTCATATCATCTACAACTAGTTTAGAAATCATGTAATGTAGGAAACATCTCTTGCATTTCCAACATCTCTCATTCTTCAGGTTGTCATTTGGAAAGTCATGTGCACAAACAATTTGAAAGAAAAATGACTTAAAGAATCCTTGGAGATAGAGGAAAATGAGACGCCATTGGGAAATTGTTTGTTTCAATTTGATTATCATTTGAATTCCTTGATATAATGTTTCATTGGTGTGTTGTATAGATTTTAATTGCTTATTCATGATACATTTTACATACACACAGAGATCATTCTAGAGTGTTAGTGGCGGCATATCATAACATAGGTCAAGGGAACGTGTTGATCCAAATTTATGCGTGTTTTCTCCACCCATCATTACTCCTTATTTGCTTGGTATTCCTACACCCCTTCATCAACACAACATAATTTTGACATTAGGATTATTGAATATGATCTTAGAAAATTTAACTAACCAAACTACCCACATGGTAGCTGAAGTTAATGGTAGAGAGCATGAAGGAGATGGTGTTGCTCCTAACACCTCGCATGCCAACATCACATTTTTGTTAGAATTACAATCAACCATGTTATGATCTTGCTCATGCATCCACTTCAGGGGATACATTAGAGGATTACTATTTCTTAGCCACACTATATAGTTATCCTAGAGGCACATACCACATTTTAAATGTTTGCGTAGAATGTAAATTTTAAAATTAATAAATAGATCAATCTATTTTAAAATATCAATTATCAACTTATAAATAATGAATTATATATTGTGAACTATTTGGTGTAGATGACTGGCTCAAGGACATCATCTTACTTAGATAAAATTTCTATGTTAATAATTATACAACTCGATACACCATATAGGGTAGAGTAATAAGTTTCACTTAACCATAGAGTTCATTAAATATATAAATTTAATTAGTTTGTTTAGAACAGATACATTTTAATAATTCTATAATTGTTAACACTTTTGTTTTAGAAACACCTTTTGAGGATATGGTTTTTTTTTATAAGTTTTTGATAAAGTAGGGGGGAGCCTCATGTAAAAGCTTGCATTGAAAATTTTAAGAAAATAGAAAATTAAAACTTTGACCAAGTCCTTTTGTGTGGCTAAGAAGTAGAAGTTTCACTTTTGTTACCTCACACAACAAAGAGGTTTGTTTAGGGTTTTGTCTCTATGGTGTTGAAGGAATGTATGGACATGGTTGAGCAAACAAAGGGCATGTTGCAAAAGTTCGAGGAGATGAAATGGCATGTTGAAAGAGTATTTGCTATCATGGTACCATGTTACAAATTCCTTGTTGAAGTTCAAGAACATTACAAGGCATGTGAGGTTTTCTAAGATTCTATCTACACTTTACCCACGTCCAAATCATGTCTTTATTCTCATTTCACGCCATAAAAACTTCTACTATAAAAACTTCCCCTTTCTTGTAACATGAGCTACCTACAATAATAAAATATCGACTATTAGATCTGAGACCTAATGATGAATGGTCTATATTTACAATAATAAAATATAAATAAAATTTAGCTTTCAGGGGCATTGCCCCCGAGCCCTCATTAGGGCACACAACCACCGAACCCCTTGTCGAGGGGATGATTCCCTCAGACCCCTCATGAGGGAGATGAGAGAACTCCCCCACTCCCCCTCATCATTGATATATCAACAATACCTTATGTAATTGCAAGGTTGAGACAAATTTTCCCAACAAATCTCCCACTTATCAAAAAACTTGCAAGAGCAACGAGAGTGTATAAACATCATTTCTTAATTGATAGGGGTCGAAAGGGCCATAGTCTCTTAACACCATATAAACTCCTTTATACTCATAGGCTTAGTTAAAGAATCAACAACATTCATCAAAGTATCTATAACCTTAACCAGCTTCATCTTGCCATCTTCAACCATATCTCTAACAAAATGATATTGTATGTCAATTTTCTTGATCTTGGCATGAAATTTCAGGTTCTTAGCTAGACATATCACACTTTGACTATCACAATAAATTGTCACTACACCTTGTTTTATTCAAATATATGAACACAGTCTCTTAAGCAAAATGGCTTCTTTACAAGCATGAGTAGCTGCCATATACTTAGCTTGAATAGTGGACAAAGCAACCATAGCCTATCACTTACTCATCCAACTAACCACACCGCCAAATAAAGTAAACACATAAGATTGGTGGATTGTCTGGTATCAAAATCACCTACCCAGTCTAAATCCACATAACCTTGAACATCAATGGAAATCTCATCTTCAATCATAATACTATGAATAACACAAGCAATATTTTGAGGTTCAGCATAAATATCTAAAAAATCTTTTAACTGCATCCCAATGAACTCTACCAGGATTAGACATATATCTAGAGAGAGCTCCCACTGCTTGGGAAATGTATGGCCTAGTACAAACCATAGCATACATAAAACTTCCAACTGCAATTTGGTAAGGCACTCTGCTCATTTCTTTCATCTCTAATGAGGATGTTGGAAAATATAAAATAGATAACTTTGTTCCAACTGAAACAAGAATACACAATGGTCTATAATCTTGTATATCAAAACTTTGTGAAATTGAATTGAAATACTTACTTTGGCCAAGCCATAGCTTTCTATTCACTCTATCTCTTTTAATTTCCATCCCAAGAATGTGTCTAGCTACACCAAGGTCTTTCATTTCAAAATTAGCAACAAGTTGAGATTT
>VDFB02134608.1:0-27218 GCA_007258455.2 Sequoia sempervirens | reverse complement strand
TGATGGTCCGATGGGGATGTCTCTAGTGGAGACACCCCCCTCTGACCATTGTGGGAATAGGAGACCTTGTCCCACCACTAGAAGATCTTCACGTTGATGAAAAAATAGAATCGTTGATGCATCGCTGGAACCAGAAGACACGTCTGACTGATAGACCGATAAGGTGGGGGCAGTTAGTTCCATTTTCTATAATGTGTTAAGAGTCATACATGTAATGCTATGTCAGGCTAGGGAACTCTTCTTGGAGGTTCTAAACGATTTGCCTCTTTTTTATAAGACTGTGTTGGAAGTGCCACCTAAATCACACTTGTTTGGTGGGATTCCAAACCCAGACAATGAGGTGTAGTTGTAGAAATATCATAGAGAGAAGCTACAAGCTACTATGATGATTTTTCCAAGAAAATTTATATTAGAGTCTTGCTTACCGTGGCTTAAGACATGTGCAGATGATATTCTCCTTGTAGATAGGCTTGGGGGAAAGTATTTGCTTGATCTTGTGAAAAGTGGCAAGGAACTCACAAAGAATGAGACATTGATCAAAGAAACATTAGACAGTTTGTATGCATTTGAAGGGAGCTTGGAGTGGTTAAAAATGGTTTTTGGTTCAAATGTTGAGTTTCCATGGCAATGCATGTGTGAGATTGTTTTGAAGCATTCAAAGAGTCTGTGGGATGAAATTTTTGAAATCCTATTTGTTAGTAGGATGAAACAAATAGTAGCCGATGGATTTGCAGATCTCCGTGAGAGAGTTAAAGTTGGTAAATGCCTTGAAGCCATAGTTACATCTCTAGCAAGTTACAAAGATGTTGAAACCCATTTGCACAAATTAGCTACTAGTGAGGGTTGGCTTGTCAAGAGAGGGGACCTAAAAAGTGTCAATTTACCTGGGTTGAGTTTTAGATTTATGATGACAAATGATGAAGACTGGTTTGGCTGCCTTAACACTTATTTTGGAACTGAGGTTAGTCAAATAAAATATACCATAAATGAGTGGTCCAACAGTATTCTGGAAGACCTCCTAAGTTTTCTTCATGCACATAAATATCCTTCAAGGATAAATGATTTAGCACCTCATTTGCAAGAGCAATGTTTCCATTTTATCTCTACATTGATTGTTGAGATTGAAGAACATCTTGCACATCTTTCAGAAGCTCTCTATCAAGAAATGAAAAATGAGGAGATGCTAGAAAAAATGAACAAGGAGACACTAGAATTGACAGTTATAGTGGAAAGGGAACTTTTCTATGGGAGGCTTTTAGTTGCTCTCAGTTTTCATTCGACAACTTCCCTTCCACTAGTTCTTGGCTCGTCTCAGCTCTGATTTGTCGAGAACAAAGCTTCAATTTGAGGGAAAGGATTTTCAACTTTCAAATATTCCAATACTGATTTTGATTACCCTCTTCTAGATAGTTCTAGAAGACAAATACTAATGAGAGGGGTTGGTTTGAAGCCTGAATCACATGATAAAAATAATAGCACCAAATTGAATAAACTGAGAAGAACTATGCACAATCTTTGTATCAGAGCTCATAGCATGTGGATATTGTGGATAACTGAAGAGCTTTCAGGCATTCTCACAAGAGATCTAAGGGAGGATGATTCTTTATCCATGACAACTCCTTTGAAAGCTTCTCATTTGGATTGCATGTTTTGTTTGTTGTGGCTTATGGAGTTGGTTTCATTTCCACGATTCATCTAATCATTGATCTCTTCTTGTAGTTTTCATGAGATTTCTTCTAGTTTTGATTTAAGTCATCATGGTTTATATCTAGATATATTAATAACCGAATGAGAATAAAGCATTTAGAGTAAAGAGCTACATTTGATTCTTTCAGTCACTTCAAACTCTTTATTTCCCAATAAATGGAAAATACTAACATGTGCCCTTTCAACCCTTCCAGTCCATATTAATCATGGAGATGCAATCTATAAGTATGCAGAAAAGTATCAAAGGGGAGCCAAAAAGTTAGAGATCTTCATAGGGCCTATGAATCAACTCTTGTTGTTTTTATATGAAAATATTGTTGTTTGTTTTCTATTTATAATATGTATTGGCATCATTTGGGAACTCTTATTTTTGGGAATTCAGTAAGACTTCAAACAAAGTAGGATGACATCTACTATACAACTTAACTACTGCTCCACTGCACTGTAAATGTCAAACCCCTACCATCCCTGTGCTCATTTCATTGTACTCTACATGGTTGATAGAAGAGCCACTTTTCACTTTATTATTGTTCATCCTTTTTCTTTATGTGCTACTATATGTTTTACACTCAACTTCAAAAGTGATTTGCATGCCCCCTTAGAAAGTGGAAGCTAATTTTAAGAGTTAAAATTCTGAAATTTGTATGGACAACTCAATCTACATGTCCCTTAATATCATTTTTAAAGATAAAAGTAAGTTCTCTTGTGAACTATGAAATTTGATAGTGGAAACTTCAAAAAGAAAAGATCTCTTTTAACATCTCATAATGGAAAAGAAAAGATCTCTTTTAACATCTCATAATGGAAAAGAAAAGAATAAACAGACCTTGATTCCAAGTTCTCTATATAAATCTTTAACTTCTACAACACAAGATGGATATGCTTTTCCATAATTAGCCTAAAAAAGAACATAATCATCAAGTAGTCAACAAGAAATCCAAAATTTTATTAAAAGAATGACTATACGATCATATGATTCGACCGCTGCATAAATTTGAAAAGTAAATTAATCAAAACTATGGGTGACTTACCACAAGATTCGCATAAATTGTATCCGATGCAAGTAAAAATGGGCAGAGGCTGTAACTAAAAAATCAAAGTCGCTGACATTTGAATTTTGCGGCCAATTTGAAAATAAGGTTTGACTCCATCGCCCATTTTGGTGGGCTATACTGAAAAATAAGGTTTTCACTAAGGTTTTAGAGTATGTTTATTAAAAGAAAAATTATGCTTTATAAAAAAAAAAAAAATTTGTCCTTTTTCCTCCTTAGATTATTTTATTGCTTTTATTTTATCTTTTGTTTTTTCTTCCTTTTGCTTTTTTGTTTTTTGTTTTTCAAGGTTTGTGGGTTTTAGTTTTTTAGGTTCTCTTATGGTTTTCATTAATTTTTGTAATTTGGTGGTTTTTCGTCAATTTAGAAGAAACTTTGGTGTTCATATGATGTCACCACAAAACAAAATATTTATTCCACAAAAATACCTATTAGTAATTTTATTTGTAATATTTTATTATTAATTATGGCGGGCTACGATTGAAAATAAGGTCTTGACAAAGGTTTTAGAGTATGTTTATTAAAATGAAAATTATGGACAAAATTTTAATAATGAGCACATTTATTTAGTTATTTAGTTAGTCATTTTTGTTTGTCTGATATTAGTCATTTTTATTCGTCTGATATTAGTCATTTATTTAGTCATTTAGTTGTGATTTTATTCGATAACCAAATTAGTCATTTATTTTCTAAATACTACTAGTGTTAGTCATGTGACTAAAAGTTTTAGTCACATAGTCATTTATTTGCCAAATTCTACTAGTGATTGGCATTACATCACATACAATTTCATCCTTGTAACCACCAATTTGGAAACTCACGAAACATTGTTCACTTACTAAAACTTGATGTCCTTTTTGCAACCAAGTGACTCGATATGGATTTGGGTGCTTTGTCCTTTCTAGTTTCAGCTTTTCCACCATCTCTTGTGACACTAAATTATCAGTACTTCCGCTATCCACAATGATAGTTCAACATTTTCCTTGTGCCTTGCAAATGGTTTTGAACAAGTTTCTCCTTTGTATTGGTTTCAGTTTTTCTTTCTCTAGTTTCAAAAGCACTCTTCTCAACATTAGAACTTATCCATCTTTTGGATCAACCAATTTTGTCTAATGCTCAGCTTTTGTGGCATATGCTCTTCCAGTGTTGGTCTTTTCTAATTCTTGTGTTTGAGGGTATTCAAAGGCCCTATGACCTATCTCCCCACAGCTAAAAAAAACTCTTGAAAATCCTCTTCCTCTTCCATACTCTCCTCTTCCTCTAGAAGTTTCACCTCTTCCCCTTGAATAATCCCCTCTTCCTCTTGCATTTGTCACTGGTGTTTGTTGTGACCAACTTGTTTCTTCTTCCTTTTTCTACTGCCCTCTTCGTGTACTTTTTTGTCCTCTACCTCATAAGGGTTTCCCCTTCCTCTAAAGCTTCCTTATTGCCTTGCCAATTTTTTCTCCGCCTTCAATGCATATTGGTAAGCTTCTTCCACTGTTCTAATCAAGACCATGCTAAGTTCATCTTGGATATTAATCCTTAGGCCATTCACATACCGAGCTACTTTCTCTTCATCATCTTTGACATGTCCAACACAAATGCTCAATCTATCAAACTCTTTTGTATACTCCATGACATTGAGATCCTTTTTTTTAAGGTTTTGTAACCTCTTGATTATGTCGATGTGATAATCCACAAGTAAATAATTTGTCTTCAACTTCGTGACCATCTTTTCCCATTATTTTATTTTCTACTTTCCTTTTTTTGTCTGTTAATCTGCACTTGATCCCACCATAGGGAGGAATGTCCTTTTAGTATGGTGCTAGCATATTTTACCTTCTTTTTTTCGTCAATGGATTCTAGATCAAAATACTTATCCATTTCTACAATCCAATCAATGAGTTCCTCAGGCTTCATACTCCCATTGTAGCTTGATGGGTCCATTTTTGGCCTAATCCCAAGCTTTGCCAATGCCCATAAAAAGCTCTTCCTGTGGGTCTCCTCCTTGTTCAGCTACAACCTTAGGAGCTTCTTCCTCATCTTCATTGACATCTTCAACAAGAACCTCTCTCCTCTGAGAAGTTTCTATGGCTTCTAATCTTGTTGTAATCCCTCTTGAGGAAAAGAAGGCATATAAGAGAAATCAATAGGGAGAAGGAAGCATATTAAATATATTTTATATATCTAATTATTATTCCTTGTGGACTGTGGACTGTGGTCAGCAACCTAAAGATGAAACCCCTCAAGGTTAGAAATTAAAGGATGAAAATCCCCTAATTTCCATTGTTGAGTTAATGTATGAAAATACCTGATTCAGGCAGATTTGGAGACAACTCTAAGACATTTTAGTGAATATAGATCACTGTAGATTGGGATAATTAACAACAGATAAAAAGGATAATTCCCTCTTTTTTGAAATATATTTTATATATTATATCTAAATTAAATGAATTATTGAAACTGTAGTTTTAGAATTTGATATCATATTTATAATTAATTGTGCTGCTATAATTGTGAATTAGATTTTTATTATTTAAAGAAAAACAAGGAAAATTTAAAGGGGACATTACAGGTTGATTGAATCTGGAGTCGTGGTAGAGAAAATAATAGTTAATGAACACAAATAGTGTCATGAACACATGACTACAATTATTGGGCTACTTTACTTTGATGAGGATATTGCAAGACATCTTGCAAATAATTTTACCAGTGCAGGTAGTGGATTTGTTGCAAAGCATTCCCACCCTAAAAAATGCAATTACCTAAGAAAGAAAGAAAAAAAATGTATTAATGTTTATGAATGACCACAATAGATCAATGGGACTGAAACAAATATGTACAACAACAAAGGACTAGGGGAAAAGGGGCCCTAAATACAAAGAAAAAAATAAAAAAGTGATAAAAGCTATACAAATATACACTTAGGGGGTTAACCTAAAAAGAATTGCCCCCCAAAATAGTACAATTATAATATATGAGTGGAGAAAATTTTACAAAGTAGTGGAAATAGATGAGGACCCCCCAAAAGGGGAAACAAAAATCTTCAAGTGTCAATGTTCAAAATGCATTATAGGAGCCAACGATATTATTGTTGATCGTTGTAGGAGTACTAATGTAGAATTTGATAATGTTTCGTAGGGGAAAGTCGAAGGCTGATAGGTTGGATGATCCCATGAGGTAGTTGATTCCATATAGAGCCCCTTTTTGTCATTTGAAGCTAAGGAATTGTTGATGGTAGGGAAAAACATATAATGCGAGCTTCCCCCTTAATATCTATGTTGGATAAGAGTGGTATGAGAGTGTCCTCAACATCAAGAAGAGAAGGAGGCATGACCATTAGAGTCAGAACTGAGGTATTGAGAGGTCCTAGTTGTAGTAGATTGCAAGGATGAGCAACACATCACAAATCTATATCTATTTTTACATGGGTCAATAGTATTCAAAGGGCACTGGACACCTCCAACATATGTGGTAGGTTGAAAGGAGGTAATTAATCTAGTAGATTAAAGACCATCATAGAGAGATCTATGCTTGAACTTGGTAACTTCACAAAGGAAAAGGGCCAAACGCCTTTGATTAGGATAGCAAAAGAAGGTGGATAGAGAACCATGAAAGTCTCTATACAGACAATTGTGTGTCACATGGATTTCATGGTAGACTAGATTCTAGAAAATAAAATGCTCCTTAAATTCCATCTTTTGAGAACAAATGTGGCAAAGTCTCACTTTGTAAAATATGGTAGTTTGCAATTACAAACATTGATCAAGAATACAATAAAATTTCATAATTTAATCCTCATTGTTGGGTGACCCTATAGTTGAAACTTGATCATAAGCTCATGATGATGAACCGTGCACATCAACTTTTTATTGTTGAAGCTTGCTAGTGCTATTGTTAATAGGAACTAGAGTTTGAGCATTCTTCTTGAAGATGCACAAAAAAAGTTGAGGAAGGCAACTATTTGGCCATTGACTTTCTAGCTTCTTGGAGCAGACCAATTTGGTGCTAAAGTATTTGGTTTATCAAGGCATAGAATGTTTCCATTGAAATGCAATTGTTCGTACCAAACATTGTGTCCATTGCCTTGAGTAAGGAGGTCAGGTCTTTGATGCAATGTTGCATTGTTATTGGTTGATAGTAGAGAAAAATTGTTAGGGTTATGGTTGGTTGGCAGCAACAAAGGAAGTTAGGGTTGTGGGTAGTTGATGCTTATCAACAACAATAGGCTAGGTTGATAAGCAATGGGACATTGCTTTGGATGTACATGTACATGTGTAGGATGTGGAAGGGACTTGTGTTGAGGATAGGGATGATCAAAAGTGGGCAGACTCATCATATGCTTGTATTGGATCTAGAGTTTGAACAAAACACTTACCGCAACTCCAAAACATAAATTCACATGACAATATACGCTATTTCTCGAAGAGCTTGGAGTTTATATTGTAGGCTATAATGGACATTATTAAAATTGTGAAGAATTTGGACTGGATTGTTGGCAGAAACATAAGAAACATTCATTATAGATGATTCAACAATTAAAGCCAATGATTTAATTACATGTAGTGTACCTTGCAGTTCATTTTGTATTTAAGGATCTTTGTGCTATTGAGCATAATTTTAGGATCTAACACAACCAAGAAGGCTCTTCATTGTCACAGTAACAAGATAGGGTTGTGAGGGAGAAAGATGAGTGTCAAATTAGATTTGAGGAGTAATGCAAGCGGTTTTGAGACTAATTCCAATGATAGGAGGTCTAGTACTCCGATTTGGATTGGGAGGTCACTTAATAGACGCTGCATAAAGGTTGGTTGGAGCAGGAGCTTTAGAAATATGTAAGTCTAGTTATTGAAGGTAGAGGTAGAAAGATATCAGCTCATAGGTGCCAATAGAGAGCTTATAGGAAATATGCAAGAAGTTGGACAGATGATGAGGCACAGTTTCCAGCAGGAATTGAGCTAATTGTCATTTGAAGAAACAAAAAGGTGGGGTAGAAAGACTTTTACCAGTGAAGTCGTCTCTTGTAGTAGCATCTGTACCATGTACTAAAGCCCCACCACAATCAGGGATGCCTTTCGCAACCCACCTTCCCATTAATCATTTTTTAGTTGTAAGAGTGTTCGTACTAACAGGGAAGTCAGGGAAGGGAGCTCTTATATTGTCATATTCTCCCTGTACCATAGCTACTTGACATATAATACTTACAAAGTTATATCCTTAAAGTTGCGTTTATTTCATTTCCATATGTGCAAACTTTGTTATGTTGATTCTCTTGTATTTATTTTGCTATTGGGTTCTCTATTGGTTTCGCCGAAGAAAAAATAGCGATTACTTGCCAACTGGTTGTGCTGGTGATCCAATTTGGATTGGATTGCCAGTTTCTTTTCTGATTGCTGATATGATTCTTGAGGCTGGTTTAGTTGCAAAATAAATCATGTTTTTTTACAAAACATCGCAATCAAATTGAACTATTTTTTTGGGAGAAAACAGTGCTATATTTGCAATTAAACCGGTATTTTCAATTTGGCTATTAAATACTTACTTTTTGAAATTTCAATTGAAACCTCATTTGTATATTGTAGATTTAGATTTTGCCAAAGTAACCAGGCACTGTATTGATTAGGGCATTTATTCTTCACCGGATATTTGTTTTATTTTCATTCAGTTAGGGACTAACTATGGCTCTGACAATCAATGTTTTTTAGAAGCGATAAAATTATGCTAATTTGCATGCACTGTGGAGATCCATGTGGCCCTGACAGCCTTAATTTGGGCTTGGTTGTGGGGTGCGATGGAAAAGTAATCTTTGTTTTCCTTTATTTTACTTGAAATAACAAAAATGGTGCTTTTTGAAGGCCAGAGGCAGAGGAGGAAATTTCACACACACAGTAAAAATTAAAATATAAAATATTATTTCCAACACACAGAGCTGCTGCTCGTAATTTTCTGTTTGCTCACATTCACATTCTTCTCATTCCTCTTCAACTGTTAAAAATAAAATTACCATTACAAAAAATATAAGCTGCAGGTAAAAAGTCACGTGAAGAATTTTCACGGATGAGAGGAAACGAATACAATTTTTCAAATTCACCTAACTAACTTTTCCCCCGTCAAAATGCATTTAATACAATGTCCTTTTCATAATATTCAAACTTAAATATTAATTCTTTCGCATCCTGATATTTCCTTTGGCGGTGGCGGCTTTCTCCATAGTTCCCCGCGGTATCGCGATGGTTAAATTCTTGATTGCGATATTGCGGGCAGCGGTTAGTTGACGGCCCGGTAAACTGTGGTAAACACTTGGTGGTTAGAATAAAACAAAACTTCTACGAAGTCTCCCGTGATATCGCGATGAATATTTTATTGATTGCGATATAGCGGGCATTGGCTGGAGGTACGGCAGGCGGATGATATAAAACAAAAACATTACCGAAGACTCCCGCGGTATCGCAATGACTAATTTATTGATTGCGATATAGCGGGCGGCGGTTGGCGGGGACGGCAGCAGTTAGGGTTAATATTCCAACACTCCCCCTTAAGCATAACTGCGCTGTCCACCATGCCCAATCTGTTCCTTTGAAAAATAAAATTATCTCTTCCCAGCGGCTTTGTAAAAATATCTGCACTTTGCTCTTCTGATCTGCAAAATTCTAAAAATATATCACCATTATTTATTAATTCTCTGATGAAATGATACCTGGTATCAATGTGTTTGCTTCTCTTATGAAAGACTGGATTTTTCGAAAGAGTAATGGCTGAATTATTATCACAGTAAATTTTTGTTGCCTTCATTTGTTCATTTTGCAATTCTTTCAAAATTCTTCTCATCCAAATTGCTTGACATGCTACACTTGTGGCTGCCACATACTCTGCTTTGGCTGATGAAAGACAAACTATTGGCTGCTTCTTTGAAGACCATGAGACAACTCCTGTCCCAAAATTAAATACATATCCAGACGTGCTTTTTCTATCATCATTGCTGCCAGCACAGTCACTGTCTGTGTATCCTATGAGTTTGAACTCATCTAAACTTGAATACTTAATGCCAAAATTTCTTGTTCCACTTACATACCTTAAAATTCTCTTCCCTGCTTTCCAATGGGTGTCTTTTGGTGTTTCCATAAACCTGAAAATCAAACTTACTCCATACATAATGTCTGGCCTTGTGGCTGTGAGATACATGAGACTTCCAACAAGCCTCTTAAACAGAGTTGGATCAACATTAGACCCTCTATCATCCTTACTTAGTTTCAGACCTGTCACTGTAGGTGTTGGTGCTGGTTTGCACTTCATCATATTAAACCTCTTCAAAATGTCATTTGCATATTTTGACTGTGAAATAAAAATACCATTTTCATTTTGATTCACTTCAATGCCCAAAAAATACTTCATCAGACAAAAGTCTGTCATTTCAAATTCTTTCTTCATGTCTGCCTTGAACAGATCAATTGACAAATTGCCAGTGAAAATAAAATCATCCACATATAAGCATACTATTAGTATTTCACCTTCTTTATTCATTTTTGTATACAGTGTGGGCTCACTGCTACATCTATTAAATCCATTCTGCAAAAGATAACTGTCTATTCTGCTGTACCAAGCTCTTGGGGCTTGCTTCAATCCATACAGTGCCTTTTTCAATTTGTAAACTTTGTCTTCTTGACCTAGAATTTCATATCCAGGTGGCTGATCCACATAAACTTCTTCTTCTAAATAACCATTTAAAAAAGCTGACTTTACATCCATTTGAAATACAGACCACTTATTCTGAGCTGCTAAAGCTAAAATCATCCTTATAGTATCCAATCGTGCTACAGGTGCAAATGTTCATTGTAATCAATTCCAGGCTGTTGTGAATAGCCCTTTACAACCAATCTTGCTTTAAGCTTCTGAACTTCATCTTTTTCATTCAATTTGGTTTTATAAATCCATTTCACTCCAATTACATCTTTGTCTTTTGGAAGACTGACTAGTTCCCATGTCTGATTCTTCTCAATTGCTTCAATTTCTTCATCCATAGCACTTACCCATTTATCATCTTTGACTGCATCTTCAAAATGAATTGGATCTTCTATTTGAGAATAAAATGCACAAAGAGAAATCTGATCTGAGTTATTCTCACCTTCATTTTGCTCATATATATCTCTTATGCTTCTGATTTTCTGTCTTCTCAGACTTGCCAATGTAGGATTTGACATATCACTTGAACTTGTAGAATGTGGACCTGATGGTCCTGCTGTAGATGGTGTTTGTTGTCCTCTTGTTGGACTGCTTCCTTGAATGATTGAGGTTGTTCTTATAGTCGATGCTGGTGTCACTTGTGGACCACTTTGTTGAGCTTGAATGGGAGTGGTAGGAGTCACAATAGCTGGAACATTTGTTGATGTTGAAACTTCATTCTCCTCTTGAGGTATACTAGCTGAAATATTGACTGTCTTCTCTATACTTCCATCCCATGCTTCATCTTCTACAAATTGTACATCTCTGCTGATTATAACTTTCTTTGTTGTTGGATTATAGAGCTTATAAGCTTTGGATTCTTCACTGTATCCAACAAATATACATTTTTCTCCTTTGTTATCTAGCTTCCTTCTCAATTCATCAGGCACATGTGCATATGCCACACATCCAAATACTCTCATGTGAGTAACACTGTGTTTTCTTCCTGTCCATGCTTCTTCAGGTACTATATTCATAACACTTTTTGTTGGACACCTATTCATTATATAGGCTGCACAAGAAATTGCTTCTGCCCAATATTCATTTGACAAATGCTTGGCTTTCAACATGCTTCTAGCCATTTCCATGATTGTTCTGTTTTTCCTTTCAGCTATTCCATTTTGTTGAGGTGTGTATCTAGTTGTGAATTGCTTGTGAATTCCATGATCCTTACAAAAATTTAAAAACTCTCTTGAAATATATTCACCACCTCTATCTGTTCTCAACACTTTAATATAATAACCACTCTGTTTTTCAACCAAATTCTTGAACTGACGAAACAGATCAAACACTTCATTTTTCTGCTTTAGAAAGTAAACCCATGTTTTTCTTGAATAATCATCAATGAATGTCAGAAAATAAAAACTACCACCTATTGAAGGTGTTTGCATAGGTCCACACAAATCTGAATGTATAATTTCCAAAGGGGCTTTTGCTCTAGTTGACTTTCCTGCTGGAAATGATTCTCTATGTTGTTTTCCTAAAATGCACCCTTCACATACCCTTTCTGGTTTTTCTATTAAAGGTAGTCCTTTGACCATGCCTTTCCTATGAAGTAAATTTAAACCTCCAAAGTTGAGATGACCAAATCTCAGGTGCCATAACCAGTTTTCATCTTTTATCTCAAATTTTGAAAATTGTCTCCATCGCTGTAGTTATTTCTACCCACTTGTGAATTCATATTAAGCTTGTGCTTGAGCATAATTTATATTCAAACTGCCTTATCTTTAAGGGAAACATTCTGTTTTGTCATTCTCACTTTGCAATAAGCTGGTTGCTTGGGTATTTGTCTAAAATTGTGCATGCTTCATTCTTGAAGGTTACTCTATACCCTTTTTGAACCAAGTTGCCCTACACTCATTAGTTAATGTTTTAGACTAGGCACAAAATACACATCTGAAATATACTTTTTCTCCCCCGTTTAGTTAGAATATTGATATTTCCTTTCCCATACACTTTGTTGTCATTACCCATGTAAATATCTATTTTACCCTCATTTAAACTTAAAAAACATTTCTAGATTCCCTCATCATATGATTGCTATAGTCCGAATCTAAAAACCATACATCTTTTTTTCATTTGCTTGAGCAACATTACAAGCTAAAAACATTGTTCTCTTATCCTAATCCCCTGATTTTGACCTTCTCTTGAAAAATTTGCATTTTGTCTATTATTATCATAATGCTTCTTTCTACACTCATTCATATAATGCCCATATTTTTTACAATAGTGACATTGGACTTGAGATTTATCATACCTTTGATTTTGTGACTGATTTTGTGTTGAGTTTTGGCTTGAGCCTTGATTGCTGCATCTTCCACTTGAGCTTGATATACTGTATCTTTCACCTCTGTAAGAGTTTCTTCCCTCTTCCTCTTGATCTACCTCTGCCTCTTCCTTGACTGACTGAAGCCTGAGTTTTGAAAGCATGCTCCAGTGATGTATCTGCTGACCTTTTCAACCTTTGTTCATGAGAAATTAGAGATGCATACAGCTCATCAACTGAGAACTGTGAGAGATCCTTTGTCTCCTCTATTGCAACTACAACCGGTAGAAATTTTGTGGGAAAACTCCTTAAAATCTTTTCAACAACTCTGGTATCTTCCAGATTCTCTCCATGAGACCTAATTTGATTAACCACCCCAATGACTTGGGTGTAGAATGAATCTACAGATTCATTTTCCTTCATACATATTGTTTCAAAATCTCTTCTCAGCATTTGTAGCTTTGCTGTTTTAACTTTTGCCATGCCTTGATAGGCTGTTTGAAGTATGTCCCATGCTTGTTTGGACTTTGTTGCTGCTGAAATCCTTGGAAATATGCTCTCATGTACAGCTTGAAACAGATAAAATAAAGCCTTTGAATCTTTCTTCCTTGTGTCTTTTAATAAGTCTTTCTCTGCTTGTGTTAAAGCATTGTATGCTACTGCATCTGCTGGCTCTGCAAATCCATTCTCTACTAAATCCCATATATCTTGTGAGCTAAATAGTGCTTTCATGGTGATTGACCAATACTCATAATTCTTCCCATTAAACTGTGGAATTTGTGGGTTTGTCAAGCTTGTGCTTGCTGCCATTTTTGAAATTTACCCAGATAATCTGCTTTGATAAAATTGACTCTGATAATCACCTTGCTCTGATACTCGAACTTGCTTTGATACCACGTGAAGGACCAGGAGGCAGAGGAGGAAGTTTTACACACACAGTAAAAATTAAAATATAAAATATTATTTCCAACACACAGAGCTGCTGCTCGTAATTTTCTGTTTGCTCACATTCACATTCTTCTCATTCCTCTTCAACTGTTAAAAATAAAATTACCATTACAAAAAATATAAGCTGCAGGTAAAAAGTCACGTGAAGAATTTTCACGGATGAGAGGAAACGAATACAATTTTTCAAATTCACCTAACTAACTTTTCCCCCGTCAAAATGCATTTAATACAATGTCCTTTTCATAATATTCAAACTTAAATATTAATTCTTTCGCATCCCGATATTTCCTTTGGCGGTGGCGACTTTCTCCATAGTTCCCCGCGGTATCGCGATGGTTAAATTCTTGATTGCGATATTGCGGGCAGCGGTTAGTTGACGGCCCGGTAAACTGCGGTAAACACTTGGCGGTTAGAATAAAACAAAACTTCTACGAAGTCTCCCGTGATATCGCGATGAATATTTTATTGATTGCGATATAGCGGGCATTGGCTGGAGGTACGTCAGGCGGATGATATAAAACAAAAACATTACCGAAGACTCCCGCGGTATCGCAATGACTAATTTATTGATTGCGATATAGCGGGCGGCGGTTGGCGGGGACGGCAGCAGTTAGGGTTAATATTCCAACACTTTTTTCTCCTTTTTTTAATGAATTTTTAGTGCCTTTTAATTTCCTGTTCTTTTCCTGATTAAATCCCGAGTAATTGCATTGCAATCATACTCTTGGTTTTCTGATTCAGTCTCTATACCAAGTAATGGGACTATGATTGACACAACATAGTTATTGTGCCGAATTTTGCATGTTTATCATGAAATTTTTTAAGATGTCAAATGTATTTCTGATTTGAAGATATTCTTTCTGTCAATATTCCGAACCACTAAGCAAAACAAAAAAGTTGAGATCTTTTCTGATAAGGGAATCATTAGAGACTTAGATTATCATTGGTGGCTTCCACAAAATTTCATGGTAAAAGATTATATTAACTTTTGGGTTATGGTTCATCTTGTATGCATGTGCTTATTCCTCACACTAATGATAAAATAAATTGTGGCATGAGTTTGCTTGGAAAGTGAATTTCAAAAAATTACAATACATGGATAGGAGTTTAGTCAAAGGCTTACAATCTGTTGAGAATCTAAGGCTGCACATAAGTTGTGTTTATGGCAAACATCTTATGCTCATATTTGATCATGGCAGACCTTGGAAAGCTTATCAATCATTTTAGCTGGTTTATAGTCAAAAGAGGTACATGGACACACATTAATGATATCTCTAGAAGATTGTGAATTTATTACTTGCAAGAGGAAAGATGAAATCTTTCATTGTTGAGTTAAAAGATTTCCTTGAGAAGGAAAGTGGCTTGTTTTCTGATGAAAACTCTTATAGGAAATAAAGGAGGTGAATATGTTGGACTTTAATTTGTCTGTGTACAGAATAGTGTACAAAGGCAAGTTATTGTCCCTCAAACTCCACAGAGGAATGCTTTTGCTGAAAGAAAAAATAACTAAAGGCACTTATGAAAATGGCTAAATGTACGATCTACATCAAAAATTACCACTGAAAATTTAGACTAAAGATATTAGTTTTTTTGCTTGTATATTGAATAAAATTCCTACTAAGGCATTTAAGCCTATTACTGCATTAGATAGAAAGTAGTATGAAAAGCCACCGTGGATTTTCTTTATATTTCCATATAACTGATGGCAAATGGGAGGAGCTAGAGAGAGATTAAAATGCATGTTTGTTGGCTATACCCTATATAATGAGTGGTTAAGAACCTACAACTCTATTATCTTGAAGCTATAAATTTAGAGGTTTCTTGGACGTTTTTCATTTTCAATGCAGATGATTAAATATAATAGTATTATTCTATTGGTTTCATTAATAAGTTTTTGTAACCTTTCATTGTGTTGTTTTGTATTATATTGCAATTTTTTAGTTAGGAGACATTCTAACCATTTGATCTTTGTTAGTAACTTGCATGTTTCATTTGTTCACTTAATTTCATATTTGTTCAAATAATTAACAATAAAAATTAAAGGAATTATAACAGGGAAATATCCTAACATTGATTTCTTCACTTTCAGATGTATCACATGCGGAGAATCTACATTACATTGCCCTGGTCATTGTGGCCATATCGAGCTTGTATTGCCTGTGTAGAATCCTTTGCTCTTTAGGATTGTTGCAAAGTTCATGAACTACATGTGCATATTTTGTCATCAGTTCAAGTTGGAGAAAAAAAGGGTACAATCATGAGCCTAATCTCAAAATTTTGTAGTTGAAATTTGTCGAGATTTCAAGTTTTTTGGATGGAACATTTTTTAATAAAGAACAAAACAAGTTCCAAGGAAAAGTTCCACAATGCATCTTCTTTTAGCTTTCCTTTGTTTGATGTATTGTCTAGTTTTTAAGTATGAAAACTAAATTGGTGATTATTATTACCTACCTTCATGTTTGTGTCCTAGATTAATAAATATGCAAAATAAGGAAGGTGGGGATATTTCATACATGAGATGCATGCCACACACACATTTATTACATGAAATAGTCTTGTTCAAAAATGCACATTTTAAAAGCTTGTGTCACCCCATTTTTTGCAATTGTTTTTAATTTTTTCCCAAGACTAGTGGTGTAATGTAATGTCCCCTAATCGGGAATGCCCTAAACTTTCCCTAATTTCTCAATTTCCAAATTAAAAAATGGGTTAGAGAATGCCTCTCACCTGATTGAAACCTTGCAAACAGATTAGAAACCATTTACCACAATAATACTAATTAGCAGATTATCATAATTAAACATTAGTAAATTCATGACAAAATTATTAATTCAATCATAAAGCACTTTAATATCTTTGGAAGGCTCAACCCTAGGAGAGCATGGGAGAAAGTAACTTTGATGGGGTGTCTCAGATCCTCTACCCTAGGCCCAAGAGTGGATATACCATCCCTCTTGGCCTCATGTGGCCCATGCCATCCATATGAGGTGGTCTACCCAGTGAGGTGTCCCCTTTCCATTATCCCCTCATCATGCCAACCATTTCCCTATCTCTATGATTGGAATTTTTGTGCTAATTCACCATGATGGAGGGGTGAGGTTACAAAGGGTGCCTCGGAAGCCCATCTCTCCTAAGCCCAAAGCACAGTACCCTATGTACCCCCTTAGCCTCCTTGGGACTACCTGGTCCCCATCTCGAGGTTGTGTACCTCGGAGATTGTCCCATCATCGTACCCCTCTTGTAATCTTAGTCTCCTCTATCACAGCTAAACATTCAAGACATATGACAACAAATATTAATCCAATATTTACTAATATAAGAAAGCAGTCATAACAATAATATATCATTAGTACCCTGAATATCTAATTAAATAATCACAATCACTTTTATTAAATTGTACTACAACCAGATTATTTTAAATCAGATTTCATACCACCAACTCAAGAAATCAAACTGTTGCACATATGCCAAATAATTAATTATTTCCAACTTAGAGGGTGCAGAACTCTATTTCCTTTTTATTGATTTATCTCTAGAGATGATCGTTGGTCTGAATTTATCTCTTCTCCAATTGATGATGATATTTGTTGATGTATTCAAACTTCTAATTTATTATCCTTTTTCCTATTTCTCTTTCCCAAATTTTCATATATCTTTTTGAAGATCTACTTAGGTCTGCTGATGTTTTGATAATTGTTTCGTCTTAGAACTTCCTCCATCTATCTCCAACTTTCCTTGCTTATATGCCCCATCACACTTTATGAAGGGAGGCATCTCTTACAAAATGGGACGACTTTACCAAGGGACACGTCCCTATTTATTTTAACTAACACATATAGAGTCGACCTTCATTAACAAGAAGTACTATTTATCAGGGTCGACCTACTATTTATATTCATCGCTACCCATTATATTAACATCTCTATTGTTGCATTTAGACTTGTTTCCCCTACTAATGCAATCATTATTGCTGCTTTATGACTTTGGTTCCCTTAATGACTAATCATTGCAATTAAGAGTAATTAATTTATTAATATTATCTCTTAATTGAAATCGTTGTTTAGATAATTGCTGCCTTAAATAAATTCACTCCTCATAAGTCATTGCTCATTATAAATTGTTACTCCTTGTTAAATATTTGTTGCCTTTCATAATGAATCATTAGTGTTACCTTCCCTTGGGCGTTTTCCTTAATGTGTATATATATGGCTTGGATCAATGTGGGGTCAAATCAATTAATAATTTAAATTTATTTATCAATGACTTAGGTACTAAGGGTAAAAGGAGTCAGCCAGTATTAATTTTTCCCTATATATATGCTAATATGGAAAGAGATCAACCTGCATGGTAAATATAAATATACTTTAATGAAAGTCTAAATGGCGGGGGCATGACATGTAACCACTTGTTTTTGGGGGGTTTAAACTTTTTGAATCCATCTCAAGCAGTATTTTTGGATTTTGGAGTCAACAACACATGGTAACAAACCATTTACTGTAACCAATAATTAAATTTGTAAAAGGTGTAGTTTCAATAGCATCCAACACCCTAGTATTGTTTTAGGTTTAAAAAAACATTTTCTACACAAACATTATTAATGTAACACTGTACTTTCCTACCATTAGTACCATCAAAGACAAACATGAAGTATATTGTGATGTACAAGTCCCTCAAGATCAACTTGGTTAACAATATCTAGGCATCAAGAGGTTGGAGAACAATTCCCTTCTCTAGTTAGGTATGTGCTCAAAGCTTGAGTAAAATGTTTGAATAACATTTTAGGTAAGATTAAATAGTTTTTTATTCTAATTTTATTGGCATGTGTTCTTGTTTGGTGTTTAGCATTGTGGTATTGTGGTTGGTCTATTTATTTAGTTTTGGTTTTCATCATTAAACTTTGATGAGGAGCAAACTGAATTGTTTGGATTTGTTTTGTGCTACAAGGACTTCTCACCTCTTGCTTGTTGTGGGGGAAGAGACTATATTGGCCTTCAATCAATTGCCAATGATTGTATGAGTTGGCAAGGGTTACTAGCACCAATAGTACTAAGAAAAGTGAGTTTAGCATTGTTGGGCATCGAGATTGATGTGCCAAACATAGTACACAATAGTTGTTCAGACATTAAATTTGATATAATTAAGCAAACCATTCTTAAGCTTATACTACAATGTAGGTACAAAATGGTCAAAGAGGATGAGCATACCAATAGGATGTCCATCATTTGTGTCAAAACTTCCATGGTAGAGGACTATTGTGTGAAACAACATTAGTTAGTACCAAGATGTACAATGTAACATTTGTAGGTGCGGCAAATACTTTTGGATGACTTTAGTCATATGCTTCAAATCATTTTCTAGACCCCTTTGGATCAAGGGGGTTTGTTGGGTCTAGTGATCCAAATAGTCTTATTTAGTTTTATATAAATATTTGAAGGATGTGCATATCTTGTGTGACACACCCCCACCCTCTTTGGTGTTAGCAAGTTCACTTTATTAATAGAAAGTAATTGTTGTATTGTATTGGTATGTTCTATAAGGTAGTTGTAATAGGTTATTTTCAAGAAGCTTTGTAAAATCAGGAAGTGGTTGAAAGAATAGCTTTGTAAGCCAAATGTAAAAGCATGTAAATCAATCACTTGCATTATATATTTTTTATGTTTTGATTTTATATCATTTACTATGTAGGTTTCTATCCATTTTTGTTCCAACACAAGTTCTTGGTTTCTATCAAGATGGGGGTTGAAAAAAATAATGTAATGCCTTCCAACATTCTATGTAAACTACATAGCAACTCATCCTAAATTAATTAATCCTTGTTCCTGGTGGGCTTCTTTCAGTACTTCAACTACTTGGCCCATTGTTTAAAAAATTCAATATTCATTCTATTCAAAAGGGTAAAATATCACATCAAGACCATCCTTATCTAAGAACTACTTAGAAGGTGATCTAAAATATGGTTGGAGGGGTGAGATTCTCATTTAGGAATAAATCCAATTTAAACAACATATCCCAAAAAAAAACTTCAATTGGTGCATGATAGGGAATAAGCTTATTATATAAGAAACTTCTAAACTTATGGATTGTTAGAGAATTATGCTGCCCCAAGAAGTAAACCATTTCCTTTCATTTTTATGACAATGTATACAAGCACAATACACAATGACAAAACTAGATATAATGAATATAAAGATCATCAAGTTGACTCAGTGCTTCATCTCAAGTACTAGACAGTTCAAATGAGTTATCTTCAAGGGGTACCCTTCTCTTGAGTGGTTTCAGTCCTCCTCTACATTCCTTGTTGAGCATCTCCACTTCAAGCCAATTGGGAGGGAGATTGTCACAAGTAAGGCTTGTGCCCCAAAATGTGTCCAATTCTAACCCTAACGCCTTACACATGAAATGGTTGGAATTTTTGCAATGGACTACAATGAAGATGTGTTTCCATATAATCACACACCATATTCTCCAACATTTCAATCCTCTTGTTATGTTATTAAAAGACAAAACTAAGAAATGAAATGCAACATTCCATGGAACCAAGAGCCTTAACCACTATCAAGCTTTCAAACTTCATGTCCCCTTGTTTGATAATTTTGGATCAAGGAGAGGAAATTCATATTGTCTTTACATATAAAAATAAATAAATTTCCAAACCTAAAATACACAAATAATAAAGTTAATGATAATAAGTTTCCACAATCCATATTATTCAACTGTATAGTTTTTCTGGATTTGATTTTGTGCAATTTTTTTACATCAACGTTTTAGATCACACTACATGATCCATCATCATGCTCTCTTCATCCTGATGATGGATCATGTAGTGTGATCCGAAACGTTGATGTAAAAAAATTGCACACAATCAAATCCAGAAAAACTATATAGTTGAAATAATAAAGTGTTTAGGTACATCTATTTTTCAAGTAATTTGATAGTTATATAGTTAGAGGACCTTTATACTAATTTTTTGATTTGCCTATAAAAGACCCAGGGTCCCGATCTAAGTCCTATCCCCTGTGGGTTTGAACAA
Organism: Sequoia sempervirens; assembly: GCA_007258455.2. Classification (NCBI taxonomy): domain Eukaryota; kingdom Viridiplantae; phylum Streptophyta; class Pinopsida; order Cupressales; family Cupressaceae; genus Sequoia; species Sequoia sempervirens. Next base: position 6,514 of record VDFB02134608.1, on the reverse strand, counting down.
GGTCAGGCCCACAACTTGTGGGTCCAACCTGAACAAACCAAGGTGAACCTAGGCAGAATTTTGTTGTCTCACACATCCTGCTGGCTAATTTCAACAATATTTTTTAACTTTTTTTTACTCTTTTTTAAATCTAAAAAGTGCCATTTCCCCCCTAACCCTAAAATGTGACATACAAAACATCAAAAAGGAAAAATCAAACTCATTTTTCATATTGTGAATGAAAAAAAAACATTTTCCTCCATTGTTGAACTTATTTTCTTGCTTTTCATTGCATGAATAGAGTTGAAGATTGATTGTTGAACACTCCAAGCTGGTTGTTGATAGTTGACATTTGATCAGTGATGTTTGATTGTTGACACTTTGAAATTATGATTTTTTAAACTTTAATCTATATCATGACATTCGAGTTTGACTAATATTTGACTATTAACATGGTGATGTATTTTGAAATTAATTAGTGTTGTAAACATGTATATATTTTTGACTTTTATATGTTTGTGTATCAACGAACCCAAAATGAACCTAACCCAAAATTTTTTTTGACCGAACCCGCAAATTGAACCCTCGAACCTAAATCCAAACCAATAGCTTAGCCTTTCTTTATGATATTTTGGTATTTGATGAATAAAATATCACATTTCTAGTCCTATATTAGAGTTTTCAAATTCCTAACAGTGACAGGATACCCAAAAAAAAAACATAAAAAAGAAATATATGCAAAGCACATTTGTAAAGTTTAAACTACAAGTGAATTTTTTTTCTTTGTTTATTGATCTTTCTCCCCACAATAACTACTCACTTCAATCATTTATACTTTTTTGAATATCCATGGTCAAACTATGTGCAGAGTTGTTTAAAAACAATGTGAGATTTCGTGACACTAAAGACTGAAGTTCCAACCTCTATTGTGAAATGGAAGCTGTATATTGAACTAAATTTATTTTCCCTTCTTGCAGAAAACTATCAGGTGCTCCCATTTCCTATTTGTAGAATATTTTGGAAATGAAAATTCTCAAACAAAAACTGCCCAAAATGCAAGGAAACTCATCATCTAGACTAACTACAAATATGAGATATTTTGCAACATTGTATATCAACCTAGATTTAATATTTTGAGTGGGTCATATGTGACCCAACAACCACTTTCAACAAAAAGTCAATTTACATATACAAATGTTCTGAGACGAAGGGAAAATAAGGAGAAACAACCTTGAAACTAAACAATTTTTTTGATGTACTATTAACTTAGTCAAAATGGTACTTCTAAGCATAAATAAAATAAAAACAATACTTTCATGAGTAGCTATGGAACCCAACTCATGACTTAAAAAATTCAAGCCCACCATGGTTGCTCAACTAGGTAATAGTTGTCTGTATGATTTCCAAATGTGAAACTAAATTCACCAAAACATGCTCTACTTTCCTAGCAACTCTTATGTGTTACTATGGCTGGAAAAAAATTATGCCTCTTTATTTCAACCACAGTGGCTGCTATAGCATGTTGGTTTTGTTCTTGTATGGTAATGTTGGCTTATTTGGCTTGATATTCACAATTCTTCAATTTATGAAACATCATAACCTTTTATCACATGAGCACCATTTTTAGAAGGATGGATTATTCATTGCTAACTATGAATTTCATATAGGGAAAGACCTACAATAAGAGTAATCCAACTTTCACAGTAAAATTTTTAAGATTAAGAGTTTAGATATTCAAACCAAAAACTATCTTCTTTTGTGCACTTTTAAGTTATGTGCTCCCACATATATAAAACCTCCACTACAATGAACATGCAACATTTTTAACTGAAAATATCATGATATTTGTTACTCACCTACCAAATTGATCAAGAGGACCAAGCGTTGGATCATATAATCCCTTAGGTGCAGGCCTTTTCATGTTATCAAATAAAATAGGACTTGTAATATGCTTTACACTAGAAGAATGCACCTCATCATCTGTATAAAAGGTGAATTGAATCAATTCAATATCTTTGGTCACCACCTGAAGCACATCCATTTTCGTTAGAGTGTAGAAAAAAACTTACTTAGAACCAAGAAGACAAAATCATAATCTCTATGATGTATTACAATTATAAACTTACTGAAAACAATTAACTCAAAAAAATACAGAAAAGAATCGGAATTGAGAAAATTTCCCTTCTATAAATAAGTCTAAGATGAATTTTGAGTGAAAGAGAGAAATACAAACCAATTTGCATACAAGACCACTAACTATCAGTAAAACTGGGTATGTCATGTCATGTTACACATTAAGCATTTAAAGCCTCCTTAAGCCAAGCAGGAAGAAAAACCAAAAATAACCTGGTTGCACAAAAGGTAGCTAAGAGCCCTTCAACCTTCAGGTACTTTTAATCAAGAGATGCATACCTCTTCCATCAACCATTATAAAGTTCCAAAAACTTATCTAAGAATATTATCATCTGAACATTTTGTATCTATATTAGGACCTTGTTTAGTCCTATGTGGTTTTCATTCATCCATAGTCAAGAATTTGTCAATTTCCTTCAAATAGTATTCTAAATATTAAATCCTCTACATATTATAGAAAAAAGTATACAATGGTAATTTATAATGTTTAGGAAATTCTCTACACCTATCATTGATTATCTCTAATTTAACTTAGTATAGTCTCCAGAATACGTTGTCTAGTGATGAATTTATGGCAATAAGGGTGTCTTGAGAAAACCTAGGGTGTTAGGGCATATGTTTCATGGAGGATGACATAGTCATCCTCCTGTCAAAGAATAAATTCTCTTTTAATATTTAAAATCTAAAAAGGAAACCCCATCTGACAGGTGTAAAGACTGGTAGTATCTATTACAGTGACTTATTAAAATCTGCATATCTAAATTTATCATCGAGTGGGTATAGTTTAAGGGAAAGGATTTTGAGCTTTGAAGGTATAAAAAAAGTGTATTAAATGTATTGTCACCTAGAAATTGCTGCTCACAATTGTGAGAAGGAAGAACATAAATCTAAAATTCCATTGTCTATCATAGAGCAAAACTAAACATCTACAGAAGATATTTGCTTCAATAACAATAAAAGGAAGAACCTTCTTGATCAGAAAGAAAATACAAAATAACAATAATAGTTGATTTCAAACAACAATTTACAATGTATACCTATCAAGTGTTTGAAACTACCATTTTGTAATGCTTAGAAGTAAAGATGAAGTTTTGATATTATAAGGATAGTTTTGTCATAAAAAACAAATGCATTTTAATATTCACAAATGAGTAGGGTTTATGAAAAGCAAAATTTCCCCAACTTACCTAAAACCCTGTGTTTTCTTTGTTACACCGAATGTGTTCCCTCACTGAGCTTTCCCACACTCATTTTTTCTATTGCCAGTGCAGACTCGCGAACATAGGATGGACTACCATTAAACGAATCTGAGCCATTCGATATTTTTTGACATTTTTTTGGCTATTTTCCACCATTTTTTTCTCGTTTCTTGCCACTACTGGTTTTCATTCCTCTAGTGAGATTGATCTGAGCCTCTTGTCATTTTATTTGAGCTTGGAAATTTGGGTGAAGGATGGATACTCGGTCCAACTATAATTCAACTAGTTCATTCAACTGTCCTAGGCCCAACAATATTTATTTGTTGGGTGGGCTCCTTTCCTCCCACTGCTTCACCCTCGGTTGGGCTTCCTTGTGGGTATTGATTTTTCACTTCTCCAATTTTGTGAGCTACAGTGAAAATAATGTTTCAATGAGGGTTTAAGAGTGTTTATTAAAATGAAAATTATGAAGATCACATATTTAGGTTTTAACATTATAATTAATAATTGTGGTTTACAGGCATGAGACTTATTTCAGCCTCAAATCTCACAATATATGTAGCCTATCAGCTAATAAAGATAGAAAAACTCAAAATATAGAGAACGAGAGAAGGAGAAAATTTTAGATAGATAGATATTGAGAGAGAGAGAGGAATAGAAAAAGAAAGAGAGCATGAGAGAGAAATATAAGAGATACAGGGGAAAAGAGAGAAAATATAAACTAACTTTTGATTGGTTATTTCATGTCAACAATCCAAGGATTAAATGTGTCCTTGGGGAGTTATGCTCAAGGTAGCATGTCATTTGATTAAGGATGTGATGATTCACCTTTTAGACCTCTTCAATGTACCCATTACACATTTAAGTAGACAAACATATAGCGAGAGAAAGAGAGAAAGAGAAAGGGAGAGAAAAGGGAGATGGATACATAAGTAAGATATAGATAGTTGGAGAGAGAAAAGAGAAAGAGAGCAAGAGAGAGGGAGAAAAATAAGACAAAGGAGGAGAAAGAGATGAAGATAGATAAAGAGAGAGAAACAAATATAGAAATAAAGGGATAAAAAGAGGGATAGTGAGAAAAAAAGAGAGAAGAGGGAGAATCAAAGATGAAGATAGAGATAGAGAGAGAAAGAGATAATAGAAATAGAGAGATAAAGAGGGAGGCAAAGAGATATAGAGAGATAGGTAGAGATATAGAGGAATAAAGAGGGACAAAAAAAGAGGTAGAGATAGTGATGGAGATAGAGAAAAATAGATAAAGTAAAATAGAAAGAGAGAATAGGAGAGAGACATAGATAGAAATAAAGTCACATAAAGAGATAGGGAGATAATCTATTGAGATATCTCTCCCTCTCTCCCCTCTCTCATCCACTCCATCTCTCCATCTCTCCTACTCTATATCTTTATCTCTATTTCTTTTAGATTTTTTCGATGACGACTGTTTCGACTTTATCGACCTCGACATCCACGAGGACCTGATGTTTGAAGAAGTTAGTTATAATAGGGCCATGTCTTGTTATTTAGGCATTATCTCATGCATTGAATATTTGCATTGAGGTTGTTATGACTAAAGTTGTCTCATGTAATAGGATTAAGACACTTGTCATGATGTTGTCTAATCCTACATCTCTACCTTTCCTTTATATGCAAGGCATCTCATGTACATTTGCATATTCAACCATTATTCAATCTCGCATTGTGAAACAAGATTTATTATCATTCTCTCTTATGGAAGTGGTTTTTTTCTAGCAACTGTTCCTAGGGGTGTTGAGGAGACACCATTTTCTCCTACATGGTATAAGAGCTCTCCAGGGTTGCAGATTTCTTCCCAAATTTGAGGGTATTGTGTTGGCTTGAAGATTTTGTTGGGTGTAGATTTGGGGTTTCATTGACCTCACAATTGTATCTAGGGTGTCGAAGAAAGTCGGGTTTTCCTTTCATTTCATCAAATTTGAATATGTTTTGGCTTATCTACAAGGGTTTTGAAAAGTGTGAAGAGTAGTTGATCTAGGAGGTCACTGATTTTTTAGAGCACTTTAGGCTCAGATCTGCATTACCATTGCACTCAAAAGGCCTCAGAGACGAATTTTGACCACCAATTCGTCCATTTTCTATAAAATTTGTTTCTAAGGCAAAAAAAAAAATCCTAGGCAGGCCTTACGGCCTCCCAGGTCAAAATATTTTATTTGTAGAAAAAAAATTATTGAAAAAATAATTTTCTACAATTTTTAAATTTCGGGCAAATTTATCATATTTTGGGCATTTATTTTTGGGGGCTTTGATAAAATTTCTGCAGCATATTCCTTATATTCCACTGGCATTGTACCGGTTGTTAGCGTATTTGTAGAGGTCACATCATGGTATGTGCTTGTCATATCATTTTATCCGTAGGATTTTATAGTAATTACATCTTTTGTATTAAAAACATCAAAGTCTATGAGTTCTTAAAACATTGTATTAAAGCTTTTATTAAAAAGCCCAACCACACAGTGAATTTGTATAAGCCGCTAGGGGGCTTTTTATTTTTGCATCTGCCCAACCCGCAGTCACATGTATGACCAAAAGTTTTTTCTTAGCCCCTCAGTGCAATTTTTGCACCTATTTAGTCTTTGTAGACCTTGTTTTGCCGCCCAAAGTGCCTTTTTATAGGGCTTTTTTTCATTTTGGCATAACTTTCACATACGAAGGAAATTTTTTTAAAACGAGACATCGTTGGAAAGCTTAGAAGCTCAATTTTCTAGAAGTGTAGCTATTTTTTAGATTTTTTCCTATTTGGTATCATTTTTTGTTGATTGAAGTTAGATCTTCATTTTTGGCTCCCGAGCTCGTAACTCTTTTTGACACAATCTCTGATTTTCACAACCCTTGTGGCATTGGAAAGGTATTAAGGAGCTCCATCCAACCATCATACACTTTTTCTATATTTTTTCCCAGGTATTTTGTAGTTTCAATTTTTTCCCGGTTGGTCTACTGAAGGATACTTAGACATTTGGGAAAGTGTTATTTTGATCATTGTACTTCATTTAAGCTATATTGTATATGTTGATCTCGTATTGTATCATTTGAGAAGTGTGTCATCATTGTAATCATGGGTTATTCAACTCGTCCTTCTGTAATAGTTCCGACTAAGGATAATTATGAGTCATGGAAAAAGGGCACCATAACACATTGTAAGTGGCTAAATCTTTTGCCTCATCTTTATG
>VDFB02134606.1:0-18819 GCA_007258455.2 Sequoia sempervirens | reverse complement strand
GTTAGAGAGTTTGATGGTTGGATGATTGAATGATCTGTATGTTGTTTTGAGATCATTGTAACAATGTTGTTCTATATGAGATTGATTAGGGAAATGTTGTTGCTGTAATATCGAGCATCCGAAGGAGAGTCTAAGCACTCATGTAATTTTGATTACTACAATACAAGTTATTTCTTCGCGTGGTGGGTTTTTCTCCTGTATGGGTTTTCCTGCCATAAATCCGTACAATTGTGCCTGTGCTTTTTCTATTCCTGCTATTCCTTTTCCATGCATCTTGATGAACCAGAATTGTAAAATTTAAATACATATCTACATTCTTTCCTCTTAATTTTATTACTAGGAAGTTTCTTCTGCATCTTACAGTTTCTCTTATCCCAGACTTACTTTATGTCATCAGCAGAACACCTACTCATCAATCAAATCCAAGATTTTCTCCTTTCCTTTGCATGAAATGTATTCTATACTACCATATATCTTTCATTAACTATACTGGCCCTAAGGGTTGCACTTGACTCCCTTTATGATTCTCTAACATTGTTCTTTTTTCCTTCCAGAGCCATGAATATGTTTTCATTATTTGAATAACTATCTTCATCTTTAGAGGAAAAATTTCTCTCCTTAGGATAGAATCCTCATTTGATTTTCTCTATTCTGATATCATCAAAAAATTCTTTATAGGGACATCTAGATGCAAAATGACCAACTCTTCCACAATTGAAACACTTGAATGATAACTTACCTTTGTACTTGCCAATTCCTTTCTTAAAGATTCTCTCAAAGTTTTCTTCAACCTAATCGAGGTCATCATTTTGATCAATAAATTCTTCTTCAATATTTTTTTTGGCTTTGAATGCAACTTCCTTCTTTGGAACATATTTATCAAACTCTCTCAGCTAAAAGAAGTAAGAGTACCAAACATTTCATCAACTAAATATTGATCTAAGTCCCTTGAATCTTCAATGGAAAACACTTTGTGAATGTAAGAGTTTGGGAGATATCTCAAAACCTTTTTTACAATTTTACTTTATTTCACTTCCACCAAGTCCAAAAATGCTAGAGGATAAATTCTTGTACCTAAAGCATATAACTTGCAATGTCTTCATCTTTAGTGATCTTTAGAGTCTCAAATATACTTTTAAAGACCTACATCTTAGCTTGATTCACTTTAGTGTCTCCTTGATAGATGCTACTAAGATTTTCCCAAGAATCTTTGGAAGAAATACAATTCATCACCTTCAAAATTTTTGAATCAACCAACCCACACAAGATAGCCTTCTTTTCTTTGGTATTATATTCATATAGTATGATTTCAACTAGATCTATAAGAGGAGTGGTAGGAGTAGTATAACCACGTTTTACTAATTTCCACACACCAAACATAAGAGAGTTTATGTGTCCTTCCATTCTTATTTTCTACAAGTAATTAGTCCCATCAAACCTACGACCCTTGTATGAACCTTCATGTTCCATCATGGATCTTTGCCTCAACCTGTTAAGCTTCTATAGAGGAACATGGATCAAATTCCAATTGTTGAACACTTCAGAGACTAAGAGGGGGGATGGATTAGTATTATCAAAACTTTATCCCTTCTAAAACTTAACTCTTTTATCACAAGACAACATTATTTACCAAATCAATAAACCTTTAAGAAGAATAGTAGAAAACAATGATACAGCAGTTTGAATCCTTAGTAACTTCAACACTTCATGAACAATGAAAGATATAACAATTATACTTCTAACTAGATAAAAAATAATGATAAATAAAGAACACACACATGCACAAGGATAACACCAAATTTACATGGAAAACCTAATGAGGGAAAAACCATGGTGAGATTTAACTCATAATATAAGGCTCACTACCTTAGAGAAAGATACAAAGAACCTGTTAAACTAAATACAACATGAATTCAAGAGCAAGATACAGGGACCTAGTGAGATTCACTATCTCAAAGTAAGATATAATATGATTTAGAGAATTACAATTATTGACAACACAACACTCTATTGAATGAGGCATTATAGCACAATTTATCTTTCCTTTCACACACTTTAGCACTATCTTTGTTGGATATTAAATACAATTTACACACACCCTTCTTCACACTTGTACACTTCTCTATATTGTTGAATTTGAAATGATCTTACATTTATATCTACTACAACACTTCAAAACTTTAATTAGGTTAGCCACAAAAGGGATAAACAATAAAATCAATTATTTGGCCACCAAAACATAATGTGGTCCTATCTAGAAGATAGAGAGGAACAAAAACACTCTTATCACTTCTTTCAATGTGATCCGAAACCATTTATAGGTAGGTGCACATCAACCTAAGTCAACATCAAGGAAATGTGTGGATGAAATGTTGAAGCACATAACCAGTTAGCCCATAAACATACTAATGAATTATATTGATGAGATCCTAAGCACGATAGGTCACAACCAAAATATATCACAACACATACTCCATTACTGGCACAACCCCCCAAGCACATGACACAAGCAAAGGAACAAGCCCTATCAATCAAATATCTAAAAATATCCTAGAAAGCCAACTCAAGACACAATGCAACACCAAAGTGAAAAATTATAAATGTGTGGATCACATGGGGATGTTCCTTGAAAATACAACACTTCCATACACTTATTTCATACTATCATGCCACCAACAACCACCACCAATCAATTAGGAATAGAAAAATATATTCTAGAAACAGAGAATGCTTAATCATGAGACATAACATTAACATATCAGCTTGCAAACCACTTCAACACATGAGATTGGAACAAAGACAATACACAAAAATTGAGAGCATATTCACCAAGCTGTAGGAGCATAGACATCAATGTGGAGAAATTCAGAGCATTTCTCATACTAGTCTAGACAACCAACAACACTACCAACCTTCAATAATTCACAAAGATCTCCTCAGTAACATAGGTGACCTAAAAAGATAGGATTGTAACACCCACAAAACACTGACATTGAATACCAAACCACAAGACCAAAGCATCAATAAAGAAGGAATACGAAGCATTCTCCCAAATAGACTTCACTACATCTTCCTAAACTAGAAACACTTAAACAACTTTTGGAGGCTAGAAATTCCTTTTAGCAACACATAATTCATCAAGAACATTGGGAGAGAGCATAAGACATATTGTATACCTTCAACAATATCTCTCCACTATCATCCATGCTTCTAATCCTTGTCTGAATATATCATTATGAAATAAACTCTGTTGATAGTAATAATGCAAAATATGAACTTCAACAACTTTTCTTTGATTAGGCATGACATCCAACCATGAACCTCGACTAATCAATTTTATTTGATAAGTCATGACATCCAACTAGGAACTTCATCACCAATGATAGCCCAAACTAAATATAACAATGATAACCAATAGAAAGGACTAACAAATTACTTCTCAAGTGTTGACATCAATGAAAACCTAAAATCAGTGTTGACATCAATGACAACAACTACCAACATTACTTATAGGTTGAAAACCCTAATTCAAGAGGATATTCATTTTCCTATAAATAACTAGTTTCTAAAACATTATTTATAAGCTTAAATCTTCAATATTTATTTGTAAATAGTTGTAAATGATGTATATAGTTTTTTTTTTTGGTGTGCTAGAGGCCCTTACTTATTTGAAATATCTAAATAAGGAAAGTTACATCCCTCTAAAAATACATAATCTCCTAGATTATGAAAGTAAAAGATAGTTTAAGGTAGGTTTGTAATTTTCTATAAGCTTAGTTTTTTGATATTCCTCATGAAGGTATAACTTATAAGGTATGGTATTAAATATTTCAAGGAATAATTTATACTAGAAAATCTTTAAATTATCTTCTTTTTTTATAAAGGTTGTCTATATTAAGTAAAAAATACAAAGGTTTACCTTCTATCACTATAATTCCCAATCTACTAGAAAAATTCATTGCTTGCAATTTGGAAATAAAAAAAAACATGAAAATAAAATATTGAAAAATTAAGTAAATTCATTTCATTATGTGATTCAAATATCTCTATTAGGGCTATGGACATCTAGATGGTAGCAGAGCTACATTTGAGGTAATTATAGAGATAACCTTGTTGGAGCTATATATGCTTGACATGCAATAAGGCACTATCCAAGGATGCTTAAAAGGATAAACCAACATCTGTAGCTTAATAAAAAACAATTATTATTCTTTAAATTTTCCAAGGAAAAAGAAATAAATCACTTGCATGCAATTAAATTCCTTAGGTCAAGTCATGTTAATTGTTTTGTGGTTGGCTTGATGACAAAATTAGCTTTATAAAATTGAAATCTCTACATCAAATTATCTTTTATTTTCAAAATTATTTGAAATTTTATTGGTTTTCTTTGTTTTCTAGTTGTTGTGATTTCCCACAAAAAGTCCATTTATCTTTTAGAAAAATGAGGACCCATTCTTTAGCATAAAACTGAGCTTGCCCTGTAGTTTTAGTAAGTTCCAAAGTCTTAAAATTTAGAAATTTGGTCAATCCAATGGTTAAAATTCCATCATAAAGTGAAAGAGAGTTGAAAACAAATCCAAGTTTCTCTTGGAATTTTTTCAAAATTCATTACAAAAATCTACTCATTCACTTGCAAGTTTTACCTCTCTAACTGACTTAGAACCACATCTGCTACCTTTTTCTGCATAGTTCAATTAGCATTTCTTGCAAATCTTCCTTTTTTGCAAAAAATATTTTTTAGGGACTACACCAAATCTATATAGTAAAAATTTGGTTTACTTTCACTTTCCCACACCCAACCAATTCATGAAATAAATTTAATTTTCTGGTGGAGGTTTGAGCACCAATTGAACTAAACTTTTTAATGTTTAAAATTTTGGTTCACTTAATTTTTCTAATAAAAGATAATTTGAAAAATCCAATTTAAATCCTTTCAAAAGTTTGAGTCTATTCTTAACCTATCATTTTAATAATTTAATAAAATATCTAATTCACATAGAATTTCATGTATATTGTACATTAATGATATCACCATGATATCGTTCATTTTTGGAAAAATACCTATGCCCAAATAAACCAAACCATTATGAAAGGAATTTTTTTAGAATTTTTTTAGTTCACTTCACAATTCCCATTATTGTACTATATGACATCAACATCATATCATTCTAACATCACTCATCCCAACATTCCTTTTGATGACATTATTTTCAAAGAAACCCATCCAAATTTGAGACCCTCAAAATAACTGGTTCAATTGAAACTTCTCACATGATGATAGCAAGTCAAATTTCCACGTTTGTGGGAAATTGAATTACATCTAAACTAGATCTCAAGTATGAACAAAGTGAACATTTTAGTTTAAAAATTCCTAACTTGGATATTAAAAAATTGAACCCAAGACTTCACAAAAGGTTACTACTCATATGAAGCTAACTTATTTGAATGTTTAAAAGGTAAGTGACTGGTACCCACTCAAATTTTAAAGAAATTATATTCACACCATTACATTGATCTATCACATACTTGCTTTTGGTATTAAATGCAATTATGTCTCTTGGATTTTCACAACTTTAAAACATGATTACCATAAATTTTTATCACCAAAAGGAAATTAAGAGTAAAAAATGGGATCACAAAGTGATTTAATTTATAATTTTTCTAAGCATTCATCAAAAAAGGTTGAAGTTACAAAAGGTTTATTGCTCATTCAAATATAGAAATAGTACCTCATGTACAAAATCCTCATATAATTTCAAAAGGTTTGATCTTCCCAACTGAATTTAAGTATGTACTCGTGAAACCTAAATTAAATTGACATGTAATGAATTATTTTTTGAACTAAATTTCAATTTTATTTTATTTTATACTTTGTACAAGTTAATTTGTTTAATTTAGACATAATCCTAACTTCTAAAATAAATAAAAGCCTTAGTCCATGCAACAATAAACAATTCAAACCCTAATACAATAATTATGTGATTATGGAATCCTTTGTCTTGTAGAATAAATAAGAAAATAATTCAAAGATATGAAGTACAAGTTCAAGGGAGTATCCTTTCCCTCCTAGATCACCCCTAAATAACTTCCACCAAATAATGATAGCTAATAGTGCTACTTCATGGGTGAAGAAAAATGTATTATTTATTTATTGTACAAAGTATCAGCCTTGGTACTGATGGAGAGCTAAAAGATGCTACTAGAATGTATTCATAATTATGGTGACACCAAGAGGAAGTTTATTACTAAAGGAAGTGTTTACACATACTTGAGCATGGAAGGCATTTGAAACAAATTCAGCATCCCTTTCTACCAATCATTCATTTGACTTGACGATGAAACAACTACAAAAGAGTTCAATATCACAGAGGAAAAGTGTAAAAGGGTTATCAATGTGAAATAAATGACTAGAACTGATAATTTTATATCTAATATTTCAAATACATTATATAGAAGTGTTTCTTGTAATCAAATTAGAGACATAGTGACCTTGTTGAGTATAGTTGTTGCCTGTTGGGTTACCAAGTGTTGCTACTTTAATCCTTGGATGTATGCATATGTAGAAACCATATTGAATGGAAAGAAGATGATTCATTGTCCAAAAGATAAAAGTAACTCTTTGCATGTAAAAATCACAAATTTTATAAAAATAAAAAAGTTTCAACATGACTTCCTACCTAATTTACTCACATGAAATCAGACCCGCTTTCAATGGGTTACAAAGAGTGGGAACCTTAGGGAATATGCCCAAAAAAATCTAGTGTGAGATTAATACCCTATATGGAGCATAAACAATAAATTAGAAATTATAAAAGGGTGAATGATACCTTTTCAATGTGGCTAGTATGCACAATAGAAGATGACAAGACCAAGAGGATGTATATTGATGCAAAAAGTATAATTGACAATAGAGGAAGTTGGTATATCAAATTATTGAAGTTAACTTACATTATAATGAAAGGAATTTCTATGAATCCCTTTAAATTACCTAGATATTCCATACATAAAGTGTTATGTTTGAAATTTTAAGATAGTCCATAGAATCACATCAAAGAAGAAAGACATAGGGTTAGAATTGAATTTCCTATTTATGTAGGATGGTATATTTTCCACAATTTAAATTATGAAAAATATTTTGAGACATATTTCTTGTTTCTTAATCTCCAAATCTACGATTATGGATGACCCAAATATGATCCTATGAGAAGATTAGAAAAATGGGTCTTGAAAAACATGAGACACGAACCTCATATTGACTATTTTTGTGTAGATTTCTTAGATGATCACAAAGTGAGGAAAATATCCCACAAAATATTGATATTAAATTGAATGAAGGTAATGAATACTCACATAGTACCATTGGAAATAAAATAAGATGATGATAATGTCTTGCATCCAAGCTATAAAATGAATATAAAATTTTATGAGCCTATTCTGGACCGTAATTTATCTAAATCTAAAGTATCTTCTATTGATGAGCTAACAAACCTATACTAGATGCTAGTCAAGAATGGTTGAACCAGTGTTCCCAAGCCTTGAAAGAAAGAGGGATAATCATAGATAAAAAGGAAAATTAAAATAATAGAAATGTTAAGTCAAGAAAATATTATGATTTTGATGATTTCCTAATAAAAAAAGAGGAAGGTTCAAGAGGCAAAAGTAGTCTAGTCAAAAGAAGATATTATTGAAGAGATCCCTTTGGATTAAAGTGTGATTGTAGCACCTACTCTAACAAAAAAAAAATCTACTCAACCTATCAATCATATAGGTACATCAATTGCACTAGCTACTATATCAATATAATTTCCTCAAGTAGAAGTTATCATTCCTACAATAAGCCAAGCATCGCAAGGATATTGTCCTCCTTAATTGACAATAAATCTAAAAGAAAAGAAACCAATGATGAAAATTCTTGCTTATTATTAATGTAGAGAGCTTCAAAACCCTTCAAAAATCCTCAAATAACCCTCTTAAAGTCCTCACAAACATTTAATCAAACAGTTGGCATACTTGCAAATAGTTTTTCAGAACTTGGGTTGCAACTTGCAACAAATAGTTTTCATTCAAAAAATAAAAATTACAAATATTATTTTCAGTAACTAATGGACTGATGTAAAGCAACACATGTCCAATATAACATCCTATATGCAGCAAAAATTATAAACTAAAATAAACTACTCAGATTATGTAGTTTCTTGAAGCTTAATTTGCTCAATGTAACCATATCCCCCACCTGCAGCACAATATCTTCACTTTGAATGCCTGGAACTCTCCATGGCTGTAGAATATCATTTAAAACCTAAAGCACACAAAAAAACTCAATAATTTTGAGAATACCATGCCTCCCCTTTTACCCTCCTTCAAATCCTCTTCAATTTCCTCTCATCTCAGTGAGATTCTTCCCCATTTTCTTCACCTGGAATGAAATTGTTTTTCATTTCATCTCCTCCCTCTCTCCATAAATAGTATTCCCACTTCTTGGCTACAAATTAACCTCCAAAAATATAAAAATAAAATTCTCATAAATTATTTTTCATAACTCTCCAATAAAGATTGGAGTTACAATTACCCACTCCTTCCTTATCTCCTAAAAAGAAAAAAAGCAAAAACCAGGCCTGGATACCCACCTCCTCAGCTCCTACTTTTTAGGGATAATTATGGGGAGTTTTAAAAACCATATTCCTTCAATTTACCATGCCCTCCATGCTTTTTGTGGTATTTTTATCAATTTATTGCATTAAGATTGCAATTTTGGCTTTATTCCGCTATGCCAACTTGTCATATTTAAAAGTTGTGTATTGCAAAATTAATTTAATCAACATTCAATCAATTGAAACTATTAAAAATGAATTTTCAACCACATAATACCACACCAAAATTAAAAAATGCATAAAAAGCTAAACCTCTTTTTTTTTGGTTGATGTTGATTGCTCATTCACCTAGGATGCTCCTACATCAGACACCCTAGGTAGAAAGAAATGTTTCATGACCATGACTCATAAAAATTTGTAGATTCCATGCTCTTTTTGAATCCATCTTCCCACCTTATCCACCTGAAAATTCTTCCTTACATATCCCTGCAATTTGATATCTCTTCCATCTTTCATTCTTCCTCTCCTTCTCCCTTTCTTCACATAATTTATCTCCCACCAACCTACACTGTGAAATTATGGAAAATCATAAAAATTAGCTTCATGATCATCACAAAAGTAATTACATCCACACATTACCTCTTTCTTTGTTATTGTTGCAACCACTTGTTCATCATCACCCTTGGTTACAACACTATGCTCTTCCTCCTTTGTGCCTTCTAAAAGACAATTTTCAGCTGCAATCACTTCATCCTCTGCATTCTTATCAATGTTAATGACATAATCAAAATATTTATCCTCTCCAACCTGGAATAAACTATCATTCATACCAATATCTTTATCACATAAGTCAAGAAATGATGCAAAGGGAAGTTCACCAAACAACTCAACATTCTCTTTCTCATAACCTTCCTTACTTTCAACCATTCTGCCTTCTTTTACTAATGCATTATTTTCTGCCACCTCATCTTCTAAAAAACCTTTACCATGCTCAAATAAATCAGATATAACATCATTCTTGCAAAAATCAGATTCTACCTCTTCTTCTTTCTTCACTAAAACCTTCACTTTACCTCTCTTCTATGCCATCAATACTGCTGCAACTTGCATTAGCAAATAAAAATCCTCATCTTCATCCTCTTTCACTAATTTTTTAACTCCATTAACCAAACAATTTCTATTTCTATGAAATACATTTTCATCTTCCTCATTCAAGGGCTTCAACTTGTGTTTGATTCCATCATTTGTCGAAGAGTATGTATTAGCATACCCATCATGCACTGCACACCTATCAAACTACCAAGGTCTTCCTAATAACACATGACAAACATCCATAGACATTATATCACATAATACTTCATCATGATAATCACCATTCTTAAACTTTACCAGACATTGTTCATTTACCAAAACTTTGTGGTCATCTTGCAACCAAGAAATTTGATATGGATGCGGGTGTCTTCTCCTTTCCAACTGCAACATATTCACCATTTCTTCATAAACAAGATTGTCAGTACTACCACTATCAATAATAACATTACAAATTTTACCTTCACATTTTCATCTCGTTTTGAACAATCTTCTCCTTTGATCAAGTTCTTTTCCCTCATTCATCAAGACTCTTCTTGAAACAAGTGTTTCTCCACTCTCTGCCTCTTATGGGTGTGAAGACTTAGCATCTTCCTCATTCACACTCACTTCCCTTGCATGATTTTTCAGTCCTCCTATTTTTCTTCTCTTGTTCTGGACACTCATAAGATCTATGTCCTTCTTCTCCACATCTGAAACAAGTCATTTTATAATTTTTGCTTCCTTTAAAACTTTGATCATGGGTCTGATTTGAACTCTCACCTCTTTCTTCCTTGCTTCCCTTAATGTCTCCAATCTGATTTTTATCCTCATACTGCTGCACATTAATTTTACCCTTTCCTCCTTGCTTATTTTCAAATCTTTTGTTCATTCTTTCTTCAATCTTCAAGGCAACTTGATATGCATCCTCCATGGTTAAAACCCTCACTAATGTCATCTCCTCTTGAATACTTGGCCTCAATACATTAATGTATCTTGCAACTTTCTCCTTAGTTGCTTCAGCATGTCTCATTCTAATGAGAATTTGATGAAACTCTTTAGTGTATTCTTTCACTATCTTCATTCCTTGTTTCAATCCTTGCATTTTCTTGAGAAAATCTAGCTCATAATCCACTGGAATAAATTACATTTTCATTTTCTCTACCATTTTGACCCACTTTGTTTGTTTTCTCATTCCATTTTCTTCCTCTTTCCAATTGAATCTCCCTCCACCAAATGGAAGCATGTCCCTTTAATCTGGTTTCCGCAAACCTTACTCTATTAGGGTCCTCAATTTCCTCAAATTCAAAATACTCCTCCATACCATTAATCCAATCTATCAACTCCTCTAGTTTCAAATTTTCACTGAATGTAGGAAAATCAATCTTTGGCCTCTTTCCAATCTTTGAAAGGGCTCTCAACAATGAGTCATTTGCAACTATTGCAGCTACATCTCTTTGCTCACTTGTTAGGTTGGCATTCTCTGAGGCTTCTTCTTCTTCTTCATCACTCTCTGGTTCTCTTCTTTGTGCAAACCCTCTTCTTATCTCTTCTTGGAGTGTCTCCACTTTCCTTCTCAAGGCTCTAAATTTATTTCTATGGAATTTTTTTTCCATTCTTCCTCTATCTCTACCCCTACCACATTGGGCTCCTCTTCCATATATTTTTTGAAATACCCACAAGCTCAATCCTGGTGCAAATTGCCTCCTTTCGGCGAATCTTCCTGCACACTCAGAATCTTTTGGATTTGATACCACTAGTGTAGAGAGCTTCACAAACCTTCAAAAATCCTCACAAACATTTAATCAAACAATTTTCATACTTGCAAATAGTTTTCAAAACTTAGGTTGCAACTTGCAACAAATAGTTTTCATTCAACAAATAAAAATTACAAATATTATTTTTAGTAACTAATGGACTGATGGATAGAAACATATGTCCAATATAACATCCTATATGTAACAAAAATTATAAACTAAAATAAACTACTTAGATTATGTGGTTTCTTGAAGCTTAATTTGCTCAATGTAACCATATCGTCCACCTGCAACACAACATCTTCACTTTGAATGCCTGGAACTCTCCATGGTTGTAGAATATCATTTAAAACCTGAAATACACAGAAAAAATAAATCCTTTTGAGAATATCATTCCTCCCCTTTTACCCTCCTTCAAATCCTCTTCAATTTCCTCTCATCTCAATGAGATTCTTCCCCATTTTCTTCACCTGGAATGAAATTGTTTTTCATTTCATCTTCTCCCTCTCTCCTTGAATGGTATGCCCACCTTCTTGGCTACACATTAACCTCCAGAAATCTAAAAAATAAAATCCTCATAAATTATTTTTCATAACTCTCCAATAAAGATTGGAGTTACAATTACCCACTCCTTCCTTATCTCCTAAAAAGGAAAAATGCAAAAAACAGGCCTAGATACCCACCTCCTCAGCTCCTACTTTTTAGGGATAATTATGGGGAGTTTTAAAAACCATATTCCTTCAATTTCCCATGCCCTCCACTATTCCAACTTGTCACATTTAAAAGTTGTGTATTGCAAAATTAATTTAATCAACATTCAATCAATTGAAACTATTAAACATGAATTTCCAACCACATAATCCCACACAAAATTCAAAAATGCATAAAAAACTAAACCTCTTTTTTTTTGGTTGATGTTGATTGCTCATTCACCTAGGATGCTCTTGCATCACTTATCTAGTTAAATAATTGTTCATGTCTTCACCATACATGTCCACTACCATAAGGATTAGAGAAGAGATGGAAAGAGATGAATTAAAAAAGGGAGAACTAATAAGACATAGTAGTCAAGAAAAGGATGTAGAGATCCCAATTGTATAAGATAAGGTATAGAGAAAGAAAAATAACCAAGGGATAGTTTACATCAAATGCAAAAGGAGTTAGAAGGAAAAATTTCCTAGTCCTCTTCAACAAGTTATAATTAAAGGGGAAAGTAAGGATGTTTCTCCTAGCATTGATGAGGAAATACCTAGAAATATTGACTTAAATACTAACATTCCTTTTTGTTTTCAATAAAATGATTTGAATAATTTTCAAGAAATAAATAGGGAAGTTCTATTTTTAAAGAAGTCAAAAAAATAAATAAAAAGGTTGATCCTTTAGTTCACATTGAACAAGAAATAGAAAAAATGACCAATAACATTTTATAAGAGATATAACTAGATCAAGGAATGAAGAGGTCATAAAGATGATACAAAGGATGCTAGTATGGAGAAACAAATGAAATGTAATATCACTACTGAATAGGAATTGCAACCAAAAAAAGCTGAATCCCTTATAAGAAAGTAAGAAAAAGTAGGAAGACAAGAACTCGACTTTGTTTCATGGTTAATGGGTAAATTCTAGAGAAAATAGAATGTTGAGATAGTACCCTTAGACTTAAAGAGTTTAATGTAGTAGATCAAAGTACCTAGACCTAAAAGGAAGAATAGGATACTATCTTCCATTACAATAGATTCAATAGGATCAAGTCATAAATTTTGACTCATGTAGTTTAGAAGGATAAAGGTGATATGATACCTTCTAAGTATTAGGTATCAACTATGGTCTGCAATAATTTGGGCTAAAGTGAACAATTTACCTAGCTAAAACCAACCAACAAAAATAACAAGAAAAAAAACTCAAGATTGGGTGAAAGATGTTAAAGCAATATAAAATTTGACCAATTGCAAATATATTAAACCTCATGTTGTGATGATGTTCCCATGATGATTAATTCAATATATTACAATGTTTGATCATGTAACAAATTCCAAGTGTTAAGTGGAGAATGAATGAGAGGTAGATGGTATCCTTGGAGTGTGGAGAGGAGAACTTTCCATAAATACATAGTTTATCTTCACACTCCAAGGTATGGGGATGAAGGAGAATAAAGGAACATAACACTCCTTTTGAATATTTTTGAGTACTTTGGAAGGGAGCCTCATTTTGGGGTCCTTCCAAAAGGGAAAATATTTATGAAGTAGAGGTACTTGGTGGGTTTTGAATTTAAGGAAAGAGTTGACCTCTCCCTTAATAATGGATTAGGGAATGTGCATGGGATTAGAGGTATATTAGATGGGAATTAGGATTAGGATTAGGGAAAGAGGGAAAAGTTGGAGGATGGGACATTTGGAGAGGGGAAAGAAATTAAATAATAATTTACTTAATTCATTTGGAGGAGATGAGATAGGAGAGCAAAATTAAATAAATATAAATATTTATTTGATATTATAAAAGAAAAGGGAAGATGGGTAGTGAAGGGTAGATAATTAATATAAATTAACTATCTTAGGCTAGGAACTAGAAAAATAAAATAAATAGGCAATATTAATTAAATAATTAAAATATTATTTAGGTAATATAGACAATGAGAATTGGATGAAATAAAAATGAATAAGAAATATTAATTAAATAAATAGGACATTGGTTCCAATTCTTCAATGTATGCAATGTATTCTATATGTATTATGTGAGTGTATAACCCTCTCCCCCTTATGTATTGTGTGTATGAGTGTTTGGGCCTTGTGACTATCTCCTAACATGGTGGGGTGAGCCTATGGGTATCACATGGTTTGGTGGTGTAAAACCACCATTGGGGATCGAAGGTAGTGGATCAAGGAAAGAGATAGTAATATGTTCCTTCAAATTGTAAATATGTAGATTCATGTATTTTATTCATTATATTGTAAAATTAAAGTTTTAAAACTTTTTAGAGATGTATGTAAATTGTAAATAAAAATGATATGGATTGTTTGTGTGTCTCAGTGTTGGTACTGTAGACACTAAAAATTGTCCTAGGCCTGTGACTCTTAGATTCTTCATCATTTCCACCTTTCATCTTTTGTTTTTCTACAGTCATATGTCTTCTATTAATTAAATAATTTTAATTATTTAATTAATTCATTTCTATATTTATTCCTCCTTGATTAATTAAATAAATCTTATTTATTTAATTACGTCACTAATTAAGTCCTTCTCTTTCTAAAATTAAATAAATTCTTATTTATTTAATTTTTATGTCACTTTCCACTATAATTAAATAATTATTTTAATTATTTAATTATTCATAAGTCTCTTCTCTCCTAAATTAAATAAATTTTATTTATTTAACTTGTTCCACTCTTTTGAATTTTGAAGTAAATCATTATTTAATTCAAAATGTCCTCTTTATCACATTCCTCTATAATTAAATAATTATTTTAATTAGTTAATTATTCATTGACCACCTAGATTACATAATTTTTATTATTTAATTTCCTCTCTCCTCTTTATCTATGCCGATCCTTATCTATCCATGTCTTAATTAACCTCCACCCTTGATTAAATTATCTATAATTTAATCTTGACCATCAATCCTTATAATTTTTCCCTAACCCTAGTCCATACCTCATCTTTCATCCTTGGCCATTGATTATTGTCATTCAATCCTAACCTTCCATTCAAAATTGACTTCCCTATAAATGACCTTGTCATTGTCATTTGTCATCTATCCACAAGCTATCTAGAGTCTACATGAGCTTATGCTATCTTTATATCTTGTTATCAAGTCATCAAGTCAAGTGCATCCATAGTCATTAAAAATCTTCAATATTTTTCTTTGTCATTGTAATAGGCCTATTTGCATACTCAAAAAATATGAGGGAAATTATTATATTCAAACAAAATGGAGAAGTGCAATGAAGGTGAATCAATAATGGCATGAAGATTTGGTAATATTGTTCTATGTTTTATTGTCTTTATGCTTATTTATGCTTCATTGTTTATTAGGGTTTAATTTATATGATTTATAGCCTAACCTTTAATATTTTAGCCCTAATTACATTGGTGAATCCGACGTGAAAGGACAAATTTGCAGAAATCATATGAAAATTTTGGTTTTGCAGGTTACATGTATAGATTGATGTAATTATCATTTACACAAAGCCACAACCACAAGATAGAATGATGCAACTATTTTGCATTAGGGCATACTTACATTTTATCTAACTTCTTCATTTTTCTATTAGATCTAGATCTCCTAGTTTTTCGTTCCATTAGGATAACCCTAGGGCATTTCGTATTATTCATTAGGTTGCTTTCATTTGGTAGGTTTTCTATTATTTTGTAGACCTAGATTGGTGTGACGCAATCCGTTGTCATTCAACGCAACTAATATTGACAAAAGCCACAATCATTTATTTTGTGATGCAGTCAACATTCGGAAAACCACAATTGTAGATTCTGAGATGCAATTTCTTCTATTAGTGAGCCGCATCTGTGACTTCCTACGACAAAATTTCCTATTAATTTATAATTTGTGGTTTTATTCAAAATGTCTAGTTTATGTCTTTTGCATTTCATAGCTTAGGGGATTTCTGGTTACTGATAGTTGATTTCCAATGTGTGGCATAGGTGGGATGGAGATATTTATTTTAAACATTTCTAATCAAACTATCTTGTCTTCTCTTCATTCACTCATTGGATTAAAATTAACCTTGCATTCACACAACATTGGGCTTAAATTTACCTTAATTTTCATTTCACTCATTGGCTAAAAATAATTTGCATCTCACTCATTTGTCTAAAATTAACCTTTGCATCAAGTGTCTTTTCACATATTGCTTTGAAGGCTAAAAATAACAAGTGTTTGCATTGTCTTGTGATTTTCATTGTGCTTAAAGGTGTGTATGCACTTCTCTCACACCATTTGGTGATCTTGAGAACCAAAAACATCTTTTGGCATTTTGTATAATCACCCACACATTTGGATTTTGGAATTAAAATGAACCCTATGCGAGTGTGAGGAAAAGGTGTTTGTGTATGCTCCCCCCTCGCACTTCGTGCAATCTTGGGTGATAAAAAACAACATCCTTGTCTTTCTTTTATTACCTTTAGAGGGGCCTGCCTTGAAAGAGGGAACAAATCCAATTGGTTTTTTACTTGGGCTAGTATATGAGGATAAGACTAAACTTGCAAGTCCTCATGATGGTCTTTTCCCTTTCCATATAGTGTCACTCAAAATAGGGTACATACCGTAAAACATATAAGATCCCCTAGTAGAGTGATTAAAGCCTTAGGTGGCTTGCTAGACACTTGCAGGGAGTTGTGTCCCCAAGTATTCACTAAGAAACTTTGTTATAGTGGCCAAAATCCCTTTCACTTGCTAGTGTAGGAATATTCATTTTAAAGTTAGCCCACTTCTTCACTAAGAATGTGTAGAGGTAGAAATTCCTCTTTGGGGAATTGAGACTTGGTGAGCCTGAGAAGTGAGTACCATGGAGGGGAACCAGTGCCACCAAGTCTCTAGTTTTCTGCCTTGTTTAAGTGGTTGGAGAAATATGAGTGGGGAAATAGCAAGTGGTATCTCTTGAGAAGCCATATGAAGTGTGTTTTCAAGTGTCTTTTACACATTTAAACATATTCATACCAAACCAAAGACAAGTTTTTGGAGATTGTTTTCTGTGTTTGCTAGAATTGAACATCACAAAATCACCTCAAATTTGGTAAAAAAATTGGTCAAAACCAAGCAACATACACTGTAAACCACAATTGACTGTCCTTCACCAAAGCCATAACATAGAAAACCACAATTGATTGTTCTGAACCACAATCAAAATTTCTAGAAAATTGCAATTGAGTGTGCTAAACTGCAACTAAAACTACAAATGACGCAACTTCCTGAAGCCAAAAATATTGAGGAAAATTGAAAAAAAGCCATTTTTTGACTGATCCTGAGCATAACCTGAGTCTTTGACCAAATATTTGTAGAATTTTCATTCAATTTCTAGCCATCCATTCACCATTGCATACGTTGCACCCACCATAGGAAAAACATTAAGGAATTTTCTAGCTTGCATATACCTTGTTGTGAACTTTAGTCTTGGAAACTTATTAGGTTTGAGACTAGTCCATAGTGACCGAATCGAAGTTATCTTGACTTTAACCCTTCCATCATTTTAGTCCTCCTGTCATTTAGGTTGGCCCTCAACTCACAAGGCTAGTTTGATACCACCTTTTTCAAACCTTGTCATTTAGTCACCATCATTGAAGTCTTGAGAAACCAAATTTGCAACCTTGGCTACCTTAGTTTGGTTAAGCAACATTTCTTTGGTTTTTCCATAGGGTATTTAGTAGTCATAATTTAGGTCATATTTCCATTTTCACCTACCATTCCTTTTATATCCACATTTTATTTGACACACCTTAGATATCATTCCTAGAAATAATCCTTATACACTTATATCCATGAAATCCAAAAAAATATAAGTCATCTTGCATAGACATAGTTGCATAGCCATCATCCTCATATATCCTTTCCATTTTGCAAGTCTTATATGGTTGAAAGTAGGTTGCAAAGGAAAAGAAAAGACATGGCTTTCCCACAAGACAAAAAATTTGTTAACCCATTTGAAAATTCTTCACAAGGGGCACCTAGACAATACAAATCCTTATTGGAGAAATTTGTCACTAGAGACCAAAAAGGAAATATTATTGTAGAAGAACTAGAGGTTGCTGCCCAAGATCCTGAATTTTCCTCTTTTGTGGATGAATTCTTGGCACATGATCCTCAAAACTACCTAGCTAAACTATTATTAGAAGGTGCCACATTACCCCTTGAATTTGATGTCAATACATTACGAGGAGCATCCACATCCATCAACCAAACCCAAGGAAACAAGACAACTATCTCTAGTGGCTCTATCCCGCAAGTTAGTACACCTATGCCATTAGGAGGAAATACAAAAGATGCAAAAACAATTCACACCTCCTTATTTGGCACACAAGGAAATACATAAGGCAAGACACAAGGCATGACACCAGGAATGACCTTTGGCACAACACAACCCATGAAATTTACCATAGGGGCATCATCCTCAAGTCCATTTGACATCAAAAAGAATCCTAAAGTCACCATCAACACAACAAATACCATACCAAACATAGGGGATTCTCAACACACCATCATGTTGCAATCAAGATATATTCCTCAAGGACATATCCAAAGTTCGATTTTGCAAAATAGAAAAATTGGCAACCAATGCCCCATCATGCAATATGCAAACCAAGGACCTTTTCCCTAATATGGCAACCAAAATTCACTTGGTCAAAATTTTACAAGTTCATGGCATATACCATCCAATTCACTTCAAAACACTCATAAC
>VDFB02134604.1:0-32877 GCA_007258455.2 Sequoia sempervirens | reverse complement strand
ACAGTCGAGCTACTATTGTCATATACACTGATACCTCCTACTTACCCTTCCAAACTTATTTAGATCTAATTAAAATTAAACTTATTAATTAAACTATCTGTAAGTAAATTGTAGTTTCATATCAATTCATTTCATGATTTCTAGGTAGTATGATGCTTTTCAATTACGTAGGTATGTTATTCCAATTTTAGGATTCATATTTTTAATTTGTGGGTATCTCATGCTGTAAGATATTATGTACCTAGCCTAGATAAATAAAATCAAGCATGTAGCAGACCAATTAGTATGAACTTTTGTCACCAGGTATGTAGTTTTTTTTAAGACAAAAAACATTGGATAAAGAATTCAAAATTTTATTTCATTTTGATTTTTAATGCTCAGTGTTGGTGTTTCATTTCAGTTATGTATCATCTTACTTTAGGGAAAATGCATTTATGTACTCTCGATAACCTATAATAGTTAAAATCATAGGAAACAATGAAATAACATTTAATGAAAGAAATCCACAAGTTCTGTATTTCCAATTCAAACTAAAATTATGTATTTCTCATGTAAATCATTTGATGATTCACCACCAAATCAGAGGTTAACTGAATGGTCAGTGACAGTTACAAAGTTATCTCACTTGATGAAAAATCTTTATTATTTAATGAACAATCTTTAGAGGATGGTGAGTGGTTTAAAAAGAGCATTTAAAACTCCACCACAGCAAGGGCATTTAATACTCCACCACAGTAGTAAATAGACAGTTACTTGATAGATTGCTCTGGCTGTTACTATGAATGCAATGTTTATATCCAGCTGTCAACAAACATTAAATCATGGTTGCACAATTTATTGATTGCAATTATAATACATGATGTTTCCAACAGGGCTATGCACCCCACTATCCAGATATTCTGATATAATTTACCCACGATCAAATTAGCATTGAGCTCATGAGGAATGAAGATTGAAAAGAACCCAACTGAGTTAAATTAAGATTGATGCCGTAACAAACATGGTTAGTTTTCAACTTTATTTTGAGAAAAGCATATAAAAGTAGTTTTAAAATTAAATATATAAAACTTGTTTCTAAATTTTAGAAAATTAAGTTTATTATAATTTCATATAAAATAAGTTTTTAAATTAGACTAAAAAAAGCTTTTAAATTTGAGAAAATCAAGTGAAAGAAATATATATTCTAAATTTTAAAATTTGGGTGCAATTAGAGTTCAATTAAGGTTCAATTAGGGTTATAACTAGGGTTCTAAAGTGTTATTGTTCAATTAGAGTTTAACTATGGTAAGTGTTAGGATTCAATTACAATTAGGGTTCAACTAAGGTTAGGGTTCAAATAGGGTTTGGATTAGTGTTAGGGTTAGGGTTCAATCAAGGTTAGAGTTAGTGTTAGGGTTTAGGTTAGGGTTAGGGTCTGGGTTATGGGTATGGTTATGGTTAGCTAGGTTGTATTATCATTACTTAACAGGACAGGGCTAAGATTAGTGTTAGGTTAGGATTAGGCTAGATTTATCATCACCTAATAGACTGTGGCTAGGGTCATGGTCATTAGGGATACAGCCTGGGGTTATCATCATGAATAGGCTTAGGCTAGGCTATGGCTATGGTTAGGGTTGGGGCTATCATCATGAATAGGTTTATCATCACTAATAGGATTTAAGTAGGTTTAGGCTATGGTCATGGTTAAGGATAGTTTATAAAATGACAAAATATAGTAATTTGGTTAGGTTAGATAAATTAGGATTAGGGTTAGGCTTTATCATCTCAATATGGATTAAGGTTAGGCTAAAGGAATATATTAGGCTATGGTTATTAGGGTTAGTGTTAGTGTTAGTGTTAGGGCTAGGGTTAGGTTAGGCTAGGGCCATGGTTATGGTTAGGGATAGGTTTATAAATGATAAACATAGTAATTTGGTTAGGTTAGGAGCTAAAATTGGGATTAGGTTGGGGTTATCATCACCTAATAGGATCTGCTAGGCTGCTAGGGCTAGGGCTAGGGTTAGGCTAGGCTCTAGGTTGGTTGCTAGAGTTAGTGTTAAGGTTGTGGTTATGGTTATGGTTAAGCTTAGGGTTAGGGTTAGGGTTATCAACACGAATAGGTTTATCATCACGAATAGAATTAGGGTTAGGGTTAGGGTTAGTGGTAGGGTTTGAGTTATCATCACGAATAGGGATTAGGGTTAGGGTTAGGGATAGGTTAGAGTAAAAATCAAGATTAGATTTGGGGTTATCATCACGAATAGGTTTATCATCATGAATATGGGTTAGGGTTAGGGTTAGGGTTATGAGTATGGTTATGGTTAGGGTTAGGGTTATCATTACGAATAAAATTATCATCACAAATAAGATTAAGGTTAGGGTTAGTGTTAGGGTTAGGGTTAGGATAAGGGTTATCATCACAAATAGGTTTATCATCGTGCATAGGGGTTAGGGTTAGGGTTATCATCACGAATAGGGATTACCTAGGTTAGGGTTAGGGTTAGGGATAGGGTTAGGGTTAAGGTTATGGTTATGGTTATGGTTAGGGATAAGTTTATAAATGATAAAATATAGTAATTTGGTTAGGGTTAGAGTTAAAATTGGGATTATGGTTGGGTTTATCATCATGAGTAGGGATTTGGGTTAGGGGAAGGGTTAGGGTTAGGGTTAGGGTTAGAGTTAGTGTTAAGGTTATGGTTATGGTTATGGTTAAGCTTAGGGTTAGGGTTAGTAGTAGGGTTCGATTTATCATCACGAATAGGTTTATCATCATGAATAGGGATTAGGGTTAGGGTTAGGGATAGGTTAGAGTAAAAATCAAGATTAGATTTGGGTTTATCATCACAAATAGGTTTATCATCATGAATATGGGTTAGGGTTAGGGTTAGGGTTATGAGTATGGTTATGGTTATGGTTAGGGTTATCATTACGAATAAAATTATCATCACGAATAAGATTAAGGTTAGGGTTAGTGTTAGGGTTAGGGTTAGGATAAGGGTTATCATCATGAATGGGTTTATCATCATGCATAGGGGTTAGGGTTAGGGTTATCATCACGAATAGGGATTACCTAGGTTAGGGTTAGGGTTAGGGATAGGGTTAGGGTTAAGGTTATGGCTATGGTTAGGGATAAGTTTATAAATGATAAAATATAGTAATTTGGTTAGGGTTAGAGTTAAAATTGGGATTATGGTTGGGTTTATCATCATGAATAGGGATTAGGGTTAGGTTAGGTTAGTGTTAGGCTAGGCTAGGTATGGCTATGGTTTCATGGTTAGGATAGGTTTATAAATGATGTAAAATATAGCACTCTACTAGTGCTAGAGTTAGAATCTGGGATTAGGGCTGAGTTATCATCACTAATAGGACTTGGGTTAGGCTAGTGCTAGTGTTAGGTTGGCTAGGCTAGGTTAGGCTAGAATTATGGCTATGGCTAGGCTGAAGCACAACATGAATAGGTTTATCAATTAATAGAATTAGGCTTAGATTAGGTTAGGGTTAGTGTTAGGTTAGAATTAGGGCTAGGTTTATCATCATGAATAGGTTTATCATCACTTAACAGGATTAGGTTAGGCTATGGCTAGGGTTATGGTTAGGCTAGTGTATGGCTAGGCTAGGCTAGTAGTAGGGTCTCAAGCCACCATCACAAATAGGCTTATCATCACAAATGTGCTAGGGCTAGGCTAGGTTAGGGATAGGGTTAGGGATAGGTTAGAGTAAATATTGGGATTAGGGTTGGGGTTATCATCTTGAATAGGTTTATCATCATGAATATGGATTAGGGTTAGGTTTAGGGTTAGGGTTATGGTTATGGTTAGGGTTAGGGTTATCATCGCGAATACATTTATCATCACGAATAGGATTAGGTTTAGGGTTAGTGTTAGGTTTAGGATTAGGGTTAGAATTAGGGTTAGGTTTATCATCATGAATATGTTTATCATCACAAAAAATATTAGGGTTAGGTTCAGGATTAGGGTTAGGGTTATGGTTAGGGTTAGGGTTAGGGTTATAGTTACAGTTAGTGTTAGGGTTAGGGTTAGGTTTAGGGTTAGGGTTAGTAGTAGGGTTTGGGTTATCATCACAAATAGGGATTAGGGTTATCATTTCAATAGGTTTATCATCAAGAATATGATTAGGGTTAGGGTTAGTATTAGGTTTAGGATCTTATGGTTAGAATTAGGGTTAGGTTTAGTAGTAGGGTTAGGGTTATCATCATGAATAGGTTTATCATCATGAATAGGGGTTAGGGTTAGGGTTAGGGCTACTATTAGGGTTATGGTTATGGTTATGGATATGGTTAGGGATAGGTTTATAAATGATAAAATATAGTAATTTGGTTAGGGTTAGAGTTAAAATTGAGATTAGGGTTGGGGTTATCATCATGAATATGTTTATCATCATGAATAGGGATTAGGGTTAGGGTTAGGGTTACGATTAGGGTTAGGGTTAGGGTTAGGGTTAGGGTTATGGTTATGGTTATGGATTAGGGTTAGTATACAGTATATTTTAGTATATTTTAATATTATAGTATATCTTTTTGTCACATAATAATCACAAAGATTATATTTAGTATATATTAGTATATTAGAGTTAGCATAGAGTGAGTATATTTTTTTGTCATATACTAATTACAAAGATTAGGTTAGATTTAGGTTAGAATGAGTATATTTTAGTATATTTTTTTGTGATTATTATATAATAATATAATAATATTTTAGTATTAATAATTATACTAAAATATAATAAAATATTATCCTAAAAGTATGGTAAAATATACTAAAATATTATTATATAATAATATTATTATTTAACCCTAACCCTAACTCTAACTCTAACCCTAACCCTTATCATAGCCTTTACCCTAACCCTAACCCTATTCCTAACCTAATTAAACCCTAACCCTAATCCTATTCCTAACCCTAATCCTAAACCTAACCCTAAATAAAATTAATAAAACCAAACCCTAATCCTAAACCTAACCCTAAATAAAATTAATAAAACCAAACCCTAACCATAATTGTAACCCTAACCCTAATCTTAGTCCTAACCGTAAGCCTCATCCTAACCCTAACCCTAATCCTAAGCCTAATCATAATCCTAAGCCTAACCCTAATCCTAATCCTAATCCAAATCCTAACCTAATTAAAACCTAACCCTAATCCTAATCCTAATCCAAATCCTAACCTAATTAAAACCTAACCCTAATCCTAAATAAAATTAATAAAACCTAACTGTAACCCTAATCCTAACCCTAAACATAATCCTAACCCACCCTAATCCTATTCCTAACCCTAATGCTAACCCTAACCCTAAATAAAATTAATAAAAGCTAACCCTAACCCTAATCCTAATCCTAACCCTAACCATAATCCTAACCCTAACCCTAATATTATCCCTAATCGTAATCCTAACCCTAACCCTAACCCTAATCCTAATCCTAACCTATTAAACCCTAACCCTAACCCTAATCCTATTCCTAACCCTAATTCTAACCCTAACCCTAACCCTAATCCTAACCCTAACCCT
Organism: Sequoia sempervirens; assembly: GCA_007258455.2. Classification (NCBI taxonomy): domain Eukaryota; kingdom Viridiplantae; phylum Streptophyta; class Pinopsida; order Cupressales; family Cupressaceae; genus Sequoia; species Sequoia sempervirens. The sequence continues at coordinate 27,372 of VDFB02134604.1, read as the reverse complement.
ACCCTAACCTACTCTTAACCCTAACCATTATCATAACTCTAACCCTAACCCTAATACTAATTTTAACCCTAAACCTAATCCTAATCCTAACCTAATTAAACCCTAACGCTAAACCTAACACTAATCCTAACCCTAACCCTAATATTAGCCCTAACCCTAACCCTAATCCTAAGCCTAATCATAATCCTAACCCTAACCCTAATCCTAATCCTAATTAAATCCTAACCCTAATCCCAACCCTAACCCTAACCCTGTTCCTAACCCTAATCCTAACCCTAACCCTAAATAAAATTAATAAAAACTAACCTTAACCCTAATCCTAACCCTAACACTAATCCTAATCTGAATCCTAATTCTAACCTAATTAAACCCTAACACTAATCCCATCCCTAACCATAATCCTATTCCTAACCCTAACCCTAAACCTAACACTAATCCTAACCCTAACCCTTTTCCTAATCCTAACCCTAACCCTAACCCTAATCTTAGCCCTAGCCCTAACCTAATCCTAAGCCTAATCTTAATCCTAACCCTAACCCTAATCCTAATCCTAATCCTAATCCTAATCCTAATCCTAACCTAATTAAACCCTAACCATAATCCCAACCCTAACCCTAATCCTAACCCTAACCCTAAATAAAATTAATAAAAACTAACCCTAACCCTAATCCTAACCCTAACCCTACCCTAACCCTACTCCTGACCCTAACTGTAATCATAACCCTAACCCTAATCATATCCCTAACCCTAATACTAATGTTAACCCTAAACCTAACCCTAACCCTAATCCTAACCCTAATTATATTATAATAATATTATAATAAAATATATAATAAATATGAAAAATAATTTATTTAAGATATTACATGTTACGCGACAACTGCTACTAGCATATATATATATATTATTTTAATAATAATATATATAAAATACGCCGAGAGATATCCTTCTCGAGGTGCTTATTTAATTTTTATAATAAAAATTTGATTAAAAAATAGGCGCCTCGAGAAGGATATCTCTCAGCGTATTTTATATATATTATTATTAAAATAATATATATATATATATATATTAGTTATTTTTTATCACACTTCTTACCCATCATTCATGTATCTTATTCATGCTTGAACATAAATAATTTCCCTTTTATCCCTAACAAGTGTTCATAGGGTGATACTGCTCTCTTAAAGTTCTTTAAGTGACTACACTTAGTTTTGTATTCTTATCCTAGACAATCCCACTTGAGTAATAACATGAACAAAAGGATACACATCAAAGTAATTAAAAGATTGGGTATGCGGACATTGATATTGATGAATGGGATGAGGACAACCTTCTTGTAGAAGGATATGGTTTACACATAATTGGTTAATATCTTTTATTTTCTCTTTCATGCTTTTACTTTCTTTACTTTTACGTGTCACATTTTTCATGTTCTTAGTTAGCATGCAAATGATTCAAATTTCCTTTAGTAGTGCATGTTGACACAAGTATTTGTAAACATGTGTTTTTGTAGTTCATGCCACTTTCTTTTTGTGCTTTCTATGTGTTACATTTGGTGTTTTTCCTATGGCTATGAGATGATGAAAAGTTATAGAGTAATTGACAAATAATTTCATCATATAGCCCACAAAATAAACCTTTTTCCTTGTGTTTTGATCTTAGCCTTGTTATCAAGCCATGCTTGTGGTGCTCCTCCTTTCTCTTGTCTATCATTGTATGTGACATTATTGGATTATGTTTACATTCTCATTTCACCTTCTATATTATATTTTGTGTCTTGTCTCCTAACTTGTATGTTTTTCACATGTCACTTTTTTCTATTATGTGTGTTATATTTTCCACCTAAGGGACATCCTCTTTATTTTATCTTATCTTCTTTGATTATGATTAAACTTACATGCTTATTGTATGTAAGTTAGTTCTTATCTTATGCCTACATCTTCTATGACACATGCCTATGCTTACTTGATTCCATCTAAACAACATTTATCTATACTTACATGTTCTTATCTAACACATTGGCTACTATTGCTTGTTTTTAATCCTTATTATTTGGGGCAGTATTAGTTACATTTGCTTTCACGAAAACATCTTGCCATCTCATCTCATGCTTGTCAAACAATGAAATCTATAACTTTATTACATGATTTTAGAGCTTATATGATCACACATTTTAATATATTACTTATTTTCCTCTTCTTCAATTCCTTGCATCATTCATAAATGACCAACTAGAGGAGAGATTTATTATCATTGCCATAATTTGGTGTCTATAGTTACAATGACTATCCAAAGATCCTACACTATATCATTATATTTTGGTTATTATGTCTCCTCTGCAACTAGATAGATCACTCTATTTTGATTATGGCGACTCCTTCACAAACCTACATCACTTTCTCTTGGTTATGATGCCTCCTTCATATCCCTACATCACTCTCTATTGGTTTGATGTCTACTTTGCAATTCTTCATCATTATATGTTAGTTATGATGGATTCTTTACAACCCCAAACCACTCTTTTTGGGTTATAATGATCCACTAGTGATCCTACTCCCCCTTTTTTACATTTACACATTGGTTCTTGACATTACTAAGTTGTTCATTTGTAATATAGAAATTTATTAGATACCACTAATGGAATTTTATGCTTACAAGTTTAAAGATGAAGTTATCACTGTAAGGAGTATGTGTGTATCATCACTCTTATCAATATCCTCTATAAACATACTTATCATTTACTTTCATATTGATTGCTTGTTTACTTGGACATGCATGATTGATAGTAAGCTTACATGCAAATCAAAGTGGGGGAAAAATGTAATGGTGAAAAGTGTATCCCTACAAATTTTACTCATCTATTTTAGACTCAACCCTTTGTATCTAATGCAATAGTCCACTATCTAAATGGCATATTTCTATGCAAGAGTTAGCATCAAGTTTGCACCCAAGCTAATTATGGGTCCTCATTTCATAGTGGTTTTGACCAACCCACAAATTTGTTATTTCTAGTCCTAATTCAAGATTATAGGTGCACCCTTGAAAGTGTTCAAAACCACACACACAATTGATCACCTTTTTTCAAAACCAAAATTAATCATGGGCTTAACTTGACTTGCTTCCAAATAGCCATTGCTTGCCATCTCACGCACAAAATACCCAAATTTGCATGCTAGAGTGTGGTATAAAAGGACAAAGTCCTATTTCATTTTAGATATATCAAAAAGAGATCATTATCATTCACACATCATACGAGCATTATCTAGAGCATTACATCTACATTTGCAATCACAAGGATAAACATATGCATTTAAATTTCTCCTTGGAATGTCTTCAAACTTGTTCCAAATTGTTAAATCAATGAAGAGGCTTGAGTAAGGTACAAAGTGGGGAGCTAGACAACTTCACTTCCCTATCATAACAAGTTACAATGATACTTCTAAACACCTCTATTTTAGATATTAGAGGCAAACATAATTTGAATTAATAAAAACAATTTTAATAGGTTCAAAGTCATAAAAATAGGATCAAGGTTCCCGGTGTAAACTATAGTGCGCCTAGTAAACTTTTTTCACGTGATTGGTGACACTGGTGCGACATGCCCCTTGGTACCACGAGGATAGAGAGGAGACTAGACCTCATGACCTCTTACATGCAACGTGATGCTTTAGCCAATCAAGCTAGGTCCTCCACGCCATACATTTTTTTTTTCAATTTCTTTATATAGATAAGACTTTTTTTTTTTGAGATTAACACATATTTCTTTACACATTTCAAGTGCTTTGTATAATTAGGTGCGTAAATTACTTTAATTAATTAAAATAATAACTCTTCATTTCTTTTCAATAAAAAAAGGAAGAAAAAATACTATCCTAAGCAACGATGTCAGCTTCTTGGAATATTTCCATCCATTTACTGAAAACCAGAACAGAAAAATAAAAACTACACGTACTCTTAAATATCAGCCCTACTTAAGTAATCTGAAACATACATTACCCTCCACCACGCTTCGTTTTATCGTTACACACACAGTGAAAGAGGCAAGCCAACATCAGCGAATCGGCAGTTACGTATCGAGAAAAAAAAAATCAGAACACTTCAAAGATCGATTAAAAGCTGCAGAGGAAAAATTTGGTAATGATGCCGCTGTTAACTTGTAATACGTGTAATGCAGAGTTCGAAGAAGGGGCGGCGCAAAGACTTCATTACAAGTCCGAATGGCACCGCTACAATCTCCGCAGAAAGGTATGTTAAATTTCCCTGACACCCATTTCACGAAATTGAATGTAAACAAAAAGGTCTTAAACCCTCAAACCTTAGGGTAGGGTTCTGAAAATATAAAATATCATGCCGAGCATTGGTTTAATGGAGTTGCTGTTTATCTAGAACCATATAAAATGCAGGTTCTATTTTTTAGGGTTTTCTGATCATTTAACCTGATTGATCAAATAATTAAAGATGTAGGTCGTCTTTTTCCGTGGAATGTCTCTGGTTTATTATTTTTATCTTTTTAATTTTGGAATATGAAGGATATCTTTGGAGACCTCAAGCTTTCACAATCCATTGTAAAGATAAAATTGTTTTCAGATTTGAGTGACCTCAAATAGCAATAATTTTCTTTTCATCATGCAATTTTGTCCAAGAGTAATCGTATCTTTGATTTGTTAGATTTTCCCTTTATTTTGGTTGAATTTTAGCTTAGATGTCATTACCGTGGGGTGCCTCTTACATCTTTGTCACCCTGGGCTTGCACTTGGTCTTGTCATTGGTTGACCCAGTTTCAGCACTTCGTCATGCTACATGAGGATTTGAATCTGGGCTCTGCTTTGAAAGCGTTTTTCTTTGCCAGAAGCAGTTTTATAAATAATGAAAATCTTTGATACATACCCTATGAACCACTCAAAACCACTGCAATCTTTTTTCGTGGTTATAGCTATGTCATCTGACAGAGCATGTTCCATTTATGTATTAACGCTAAGGTAGATGGTCCCTGTTTGACCTTCCCAACTGCATATGGGGGGAAATTGTTGTAGTTAGTTTTAGTGGCAAGCAGGGTATGTTTCAATCTTGACACACATATTGTTTGTCTGGCATCATTTTTCTTCCGTTGAATTCCAGAATTTTGATTTTGGTCCTTGTCCAGAAAGAAAATGATGTAGTTTCAAAATTCATGTTCGCATCTTATATGCTACCTACATAAGTAGATTACTAATTTATAATGAAATGCCAAATAGAGGGATACACAACAACAATATATGGCTCGTAAGTTAATGGACAGCACATAGATAACAAGCACAATCTGGAGGGGATCGACATGGCATGATACTGAAGCCGACTGTGATGTTATTGCAAGAAGGGGATCGAAGGAATAGCAATCAATTTTTTTTAATTTTGTGCATTTTTCTTGGGGTTTAGCTGAAGTGCTTTTCCTTTACTTAAAATATGTTTGGGCTAGTTGTGGGTCAAATCCAGTAATTCCCTTGGATCCACTATGTAAAATTTGCACAAAAGTATTTTCCTGTATCAAAAATAAAAAATATTTAGTGGAAATTTGGAAACTCAAATATTGGCAGTAGACTCCACTAGTTCTAGAGATTGCAGAAACTTTGGGATGGACTTATTGAGAAAATGTAAGGAAATAGCATTAAGACATTTCCAACTTTTTGGACTCTTGGAAATGTTGATGGGATCTCTCAAATGGGATTGCAAACTCTTAAAATATAAAGAATGCTGGATATCAGCACTTGAAACCTCTGAAGGCTCGCAGAAAGCATATTGGAACTGTGGAAAATGCATCTGAATCTGATATAGACAGGTTTGGGAGCTTCCAAGCTCTCCCTAAGAGTTTCTGAAAGTTTTCATGATGTGGAGATGTTTCAGGAAACATGTTTACATTCTGCTAGAAATGATTTTTGGAGTTCAGAGTTAATATGGATATTAAATACTTGAAATTAAAGGTGTTATGATGCTTTGAGCATAGTTGATATGCTAATGATACATGCCATCTCAATGACAAGAGCTCACTGCTGACTTCCCTATATTTTTTGTATGACCTTTCATTGGTAAATTTGGCCCAGGGGGGCATTACCCTTTGTATTACCTTCAAAAGAAGAATTACATTTTTTGGCAGATTCATCATAGAGGGCCTGTTTACAAAAATCCCATAGGGTGCTTGTATATCTCCTATATTTGCTATATACAGCAGATTCTACACAGATTTTCTTAACTATATTGTGCTTATATGTTCACCCATTACATTTATCAGGAATCTTACTATTTCATGGTTGCAATTCTGGTTCAATCTCCTCCGCCATACTGCTGTCCGGGCTACCAACCTTGAATGCAAATGACCAGGCTATGCCCTGTGAGGGGGCTGCCCTAGTGTTGGATTTTAGAAATTCAATGACCCATTTGGCTTGGTGCCTATGGAGAGTTTCATTTTGACAAACTGCAGAATCTACAAATGATATCCATGGATCACCTAGAACAGTATTGAGAATGGGCTAGACTGCCATGCTAGGGTGGAAGCCATAGCTCATCACAACATCATTAAGAATAGCCCAGAGCCCTTGTCACCTAAGTCACAAGGTTCAGATTCAAATTTGAATTCGGCAACAATTAAATTCGGCAACAATTAAATTCGGATGAAATTCAAAAGGTTAAAAATTTCGAAAAAAAATTCGACATTAAATTCGCCTTATATAAATGTGTTAAATTTAAGATAAAATAATATTATATTAAATAAATATATTTGTTAAATTTAATTTAAATATGTTAAGTTTTAGTATATTATTAGGTTATATATTAATATTATTTATATTTTGTCAAACATGTTGGGCTCCTTTGTACACATATTGACGAGAGTAGTTGAACTATAATCCAAAACTTGTGTTTTTTTTTTTTCAAATTCCATTGAGTTCCTAATTCACTAAGAACGTCCGAGAGTTCCTAACCTACTTGGAACGCCAATAGTTTCATGCATCCTTTAAATCTTATTAGACAATTCCTAAACCTCGACACTATTTTTGAAAGGCTTTTTAAAGTCGCTTATTGAAGAATTTGAGGAAAGTGGGAACTTGTCGGAGGTAATCGCTCCAAGCCTCGATGTTGCATCCAAATAAAATTTGGAAGTATGGTCAAAGCTTGCGAATTATTTGCCAAATATTTCAAAGGAATGTGATATCGAGAACATGATAACTACATCATTTCCATAAAAATGGATTTGTTTGAAAAGGATTTCAAAAATTTCAGATAAATGTATATGCTAGATGTAAAGTTAGAACCTTTTACCAGCATTCAGGATGTGTGAAGCTTTTAAGTAGAAAAACTCAGCGAAATGTCTATCATGAGATAATGATAGCTTTGGAAATTGGTATGGATGTCCGTCGAAGCTTGAATAATAGGAGTTTATATTACATGTTTAATAGTTGAAAGGAAAGATACAGAGTGTTCGACAAGCTACTTGAAAGAAATGCTTTTGAATTGAAATGTCATGATTGTAGCATATGCACAAAATGGATTTATTGAAATGGTGTAATGTCCCCTTCTAGCTGACGTCTTTTGTTAGAAGAGATTAGCCCATAATTCTGACCCTTGTAGGCTAGTGAGGATGGTTAGAGGGTCTCCTGAGGTTTGCATCATCTCTAGTGTTGAGTGGCATTCAGTTGGTCTTCATTTGGCGTTCACAGGGCTCCGTATGCATCACTTACTATTTATAGTAAGTCAAAGTTACATTGAGAGGGACCCTTACTTTTTTTAGTAAGGTGTGTGGTTGTATGCAGTTCCATCAGCTCAACTCCCAGTTCAGACGCACTCAAAAATAATTAGTACTCATGGAGATATTAATGTTTATTTGGCTTAAATAAACATTAATTATTTAAAAGATTATAATATTAAATTATAACTTAACTTAATATTGAGGGTCAATTCATCATTAAAAGGGGTCCATATTATTAATTAAATATTGGGCACCAATTCCAAAGTATTTAATGAAATATTAAAAGGGATGAAAAAAAAAACATTTAATGATATTAAATGTGCCTTTTTGGAGAAATTCGACTTTCTCAAGAAGGCTTATATATTTTACTTTGGAGTCATTTTACATTAGGAGATTGAGCATTGGTGTTGATGAGTTTTTTGTCTGAGAGAGGAAGCCAAGGGTTTCTAAATCAGTTGGCATTGGAAAACGTTAACTCTCCATTGTTGCAGCCTTTTGAATTAGTGAAATATCTATTGAATTTGGCATACAGGAGGGCATCATACAGGTGTTCTATTTGTGCTTAAAGTGAGAAATTTCATCTAAGGTTTGAAGGATTGAAAGGGATATCTACAACAGACCTAGAGATTCTTTCTTGGCAGCCATTCTATACAAGATTTTAAATGTTTAATTGCTGCTACAGTAACGCGTGAACAGTAACGAGTGAACAGTAGCACATGAACAGTAACGCGGGATCAGTAACACTACAGGGTTTGAGCTTATTGGGTGTATTTTATGCAAGTTTGGAAGGGTTTCATTGAAGATTGTTAGAGTATATCATCTGCTGTTCTAGATTTCTGTTGTATGCACACAGCTGGGCACATTTGAGGCATGATTCAGCTTGCAATCTGCTTATGTTAGCTCATGTGATTATTCCCCAGCCTAGGCGTGTTCCTTCTTGGCCAAAGTGCTACCTTCTTTGGGCTTCTTTCTTCATTAATCTGGCCATGAGAGGAGTTTGAAGCATTGTGAAGGGTTTTGAGAATGGAGAACAAAGAATTTGTTGCAGATCGATTTCATTATCAGAATTTCATGTATTCAAGCTTTGGACCATCGGGTATGCTAAGTTGAAGAAATTAAGCATTGTATACCTTCTTATTTATGAATACAATCATTTGCAGCTCTATATCATTTTAAGTTTGTTTCAGACTATTGTATTTTCTTGCATAGTATATTTCTTGCCTGGCATTTTGTTGAAACAAACAAAAAATACCAAGAAAAAGCATAAACCCTCAAAACAGAAAATTGCAAAACAAGCAAAAACAATCAGTCCCCGCAATCGAGAGAAGACGAGTTCTTACAAACGGCTTTGGAGGCATTCAAGCAAATGCAGTCCGCAAGTATTAAATCAAATACGACTACCTTTTAACAATACCCTTGCGGTCAGTTTCAAAACCAAGTATGGACATCTATCAAAGAAAAATAGAGTGTGAGGATCACGAAGACCAAGACCACCCAATCTTTGGGATGGAAGAGACAAAGAAGATGTGAGACAAACATGTCAGGGAAAAGAAACCCGCAGCTCAACATTCAAATACATTTTAATACAAAATATAGCTGACCTTTTCCGTACAAATCCCAGAGTGAACTTTGACGAATTTTATAGAAAAATTTGAAATTCGCCAAAAATCAAATTTTGGGATTCGGCAAATCTTGTGACATAGTTTGTCACCATTGTGGCCTAATTACAGATTCTGAGACAACCTTTATAATTTTCTTGGTTTCTCCAACTTCAAGACAAACTTGTGACAAACATGGAAGAGATGTTGGTGTCAACCCTATATCTATTAGCCATTGTGAGCAAAAGCTCAGCAAGAGTGACCCTAATGGCATGTAGCATTATCATTGCTTTTGCTTTGGAAACCTTCCAAAGTTTGAGGTCGGAAATATCCCCTAGGAATGCTATTTGCCTTTTCGTCACTACTAGATGCATTGTGGCATCCATTATGTAATCTCTCCAACCCATTCCAGAAAGGAAAGAACATAGTGCATTTAATATTCGCAAATGGGAGATGCCCACACTCTTTACCATTATATTTTGTATGCCTGACATTCATTCCTGGCAGTGGCCTTGCTTTTGCCCACCACAACCCCACCACCTTCTAATGATGGTGCCTTGCTATTTGTGCAAGGGGCGTTATAAATTATGTTCAGCACCAGTTTTTGCAATATGAGTGGGGAACTGTTATCCAAATGCTGGATAAGGTGGCCTTTTTGTAGAGAACCAGCCATGTAGAGAATAAAGATAAGATATCTTGATGCTAGGAGACAACCCAATTTAGTTTCTTGTGAACCCATTGCCAGCATATGTCTGCAAATTTGTAATTCAATAGTAGGTGGTCTGTTGGTTCTTCTTGTTGTTTACACATTACACACCTGGTCAACCCCTTAAACTTTCAGTTGTGAGAATTCAATTTTGTTAGGCTGCCCATGTGAATGCCTCAACTCTGGGCAAACATTTTTTATGCCAACATAAGTGTGTTGGTCAACCGTCCTTTTTGGTTACAGCTTCTTCCAACTTATATCTTGTTTTCACATTATAGTTTCTCGACTTAGCTTTGCACCATTTAATACAGTCCTCCCTTCTGTGATGAAATCTTTTTAATTGCCAATTCTTTTTTAATGTTCTCCCTTTGTTCTTTTGGGGTGTTTAGACTCTGCAACTTTTTCCAATGCCATTCCCTACTTCCCCCTCATTTGTTAATTGAAAGGTAATCATGCACTCTTCAACCCCAGTTCAATTCCCATATTTTCTTTGCTTCATCTATATTGGGGATTTCTTTGAGACCGTGTATCCATTCTAAGAATCCTCTTATGTCATGTCCCCGAAATTGTAGCATTGAGATAAAAAGCATTGAAAACAAGATAAACAAAATGCATATTAAAAACATTGACTATTTAATTTTATTATTATAATAATCAAAATTATAAATATAAATATAATATAGTGAATACCAAATATAGATATTAAATATTATAAAAGGATAATATTGTAAAAATAACAATAAATATGTATTGAATAGAATGTAAATACAAAATATTGAATAGCATATAAAATATAAGCATATTGAATAACATACAAAACCAATATAAATAATAATTATTAAAATACATTAAAACAAGAAACATTCAAAAGTTTACTAAATGCTGCAAGCATAGGCAGTGAATCCATCAATAGGGTAATCGCTGTATGGAGGGCAGCGACCCAAACAAAAGTCACATCCCTTCAACAAATGAAAAAGCATGATCCCTCCCACAAAAATCATGTCTCTTCTCCAACGTATATAGTAAGGTGGGGTAAGAAGGAGAGGGGGAATAAGGTGAAGGATTTAGGAATATATTCCGAGCATAGAATCTGCAGAATCAAACAGCAGCAAGGAGGTAAGAGTTATATGACTTCAAATAATAAGGTACTTTATAAGTTTAGATAACTGAAAAATATATCATGGATTTAGATACTAATGTAATCAAATAATTATTTATACATTATGATCTTTATCTGATGTTATTAATGTTATTTTGGAATATAATTATGGTGTTAGTAATATTTATTATTCTCATAATTATTGTAAGTAAGTGTAATATGATTATCAATATATATATAAAATAAATATATATAGATATAGATGGTATGCAGACTCATGCAAAGATGAGTATTCTAAGTCTAAAGATAATTAATAATGATTATACATATATATTTATATGCTTTAGATGCGGTGATGCAATAATGATGCTTGTAGCAATTATTGTGCCTTGTAAGTAATTACAATCTTAATATAAAAATGAATAGATTAATATTTATTTATATATGTTTTTATCCTATGATCAATCAAATGTAAGATTGAAGGAAGGCGATTAAGGAATAAAGAGTCATGGGAAGACACAGCAGTTCAGGTGATGTACTCACTTAGCAATAATATTTAGCATATTTTGAATATAAGAAATAGATATTGCTAATCTGATTATTGGTGTAATGCTTTCTTTAGTATTAACATGATGATAATGATTTTGGTATTGACTTAAATAATCAGTAATAAATGCAAATGTATTTGATTGCTAAAAGATTGTCTTCTTCATGCTTTTAAACATACTAGGGAGGAAGGGCCTGAGAAAAGTGGTTTCAAAAAACCCCACGTAAGGTTCCACCCCTAGGACCCAAGCAGGGATGTGCTATGGAGGGGTGGCAAGTCCACTTAAGGTTCCACTAGTCCCAAGGCAAGGGTTGGGCCATGGAGGGGTGGGGGTCCCACCTAAGATTCCGCTGCGGCCATGGAGGGGTGGGTAGGCCTAGGCCACTTATAAGCTCCGCTGGCTTCCCCCAGTAGGTCATGTGTTTTCCGAGGAGGTGTCATGGGTGGAGAATGCAGTTACAAGTCCCCTAGAGTGGAAGGTTGTAGGTTACAACCCCTTGAACTTAGCCAAGGACTTTGGGCGGATCTATCCTTATGGATAGAGAATGCAGTTACAAGTTGCTAAGACGGGAGGGTTGTAGGTAACCACCTTTGTACTAGGGACCATGGCTTAGGGCGGATCTACCCATGCCATTCCTTGTATGTCTTCATAATTGCTTTGTGATTATGTTTATATTTGGATATCTAGATATTAATGCTAACAAACATGTGTATGTGTGTGGAAATATTGTTCAAATGGTGAATGCAGGTTTCAGCCAGGAATATATCATTGAAAATTGACAAGGTGAAAAACACTAACCCTAATCAATAAGCGAACTCTAGGGCAAAGTGGGATAGGGGACATTACATCTTAGAACAAGGCCCTTTTGCCATCTTTGACTTCCCATATGCTATGCTTAGTTATCACGTCTGCAGGATAGTAGAAAGTTCTAGATAAATGATCCATTGGGAGGATTCACTGTAGTTAGGATTTTGTTTGGGGCCTCCGAATCCAAGTATTTGTGTTCTAGAACTTTGGCCCACTTAAGCTATGACTCGGAATTTATTCCCCATACAAGTTTGGCTCCTAACACCGTATTGAGATTGGACCATTTCTTGAGTCCCACCCCCCTCGCTTCTTTTGGCTTGCATATTGTTTCCCATGCAATCAATGGGAATTTCTTGTCTGCCAAAGTTCCTTTCCAAAAGGAGTTCCACATTTTCTGATTTGTGGATTTGATGGTTTTATTTGGCACTTTTAGGCACAACATTATGAAGATTGGGGTTGCTGATATAATCGTATAAGTGCTTTCAGTATCAGAATTCTGCTTGCACATAAGAGCCATCTTCCTTTCTATGAAGTCATCTTGTTACTGCAACTTGTTAGGAGCAGTGCACAAAGCAATGACTTACCTGAGCCTGCAAACAAAAGAATTCCAAGATATTTGTTTGGGAGTTGGCTGATTTCGAAACCTAGGATTGCAGCTTTCTCTATCTGCTTCCTTGGTTGTGTATTGAAGAAGTTTTTATTTTATTTTATCTAGTTAATGCTTTGTCATGATGCTTGATAGTAACAATCAAGCGTGTCTCTCATAATTTTTGCTTCTGTTCTACTGGATATGCCAAATAGGAGTGTATCATCAACAAATTGCTGAGTTGTGGGGCTTATGTTTGGTGCTATTTTTATGCCCCCCCATCTTCCCTTTGAGTTTTCTTCTTGAATATGACACCCCAGAGCCTCAACCATTTTTATGAAGAGGAATGGAGATAACAGATCTCCCTGCCTGAGTCCCTGAGATGAAGCAAATAGTCCCCCACAGGCTTCCATTGACCAAAACAAAGAAAGTGGGTTTTGAAATACAACTAAGGATCCAGTCAAGCCAGTCCTTACAAAACTCAAATGTTTCCATTACTTTTATTAGAAATCACCAGTCTACTTGTTCATAGGCCTTCCTGATGTCCAGTTTCATTAGCATTCTTTTTTATCTTGTTGGTTTTGACTGTGTGAATGGCCTCATGGGCTTATGATTATTCCATTTGAAATTGGATGGGTTGGAGTAAGGCCACTCTGCTGTTCTGAGATAATTTCTAGCAATATCACTGAATCTGTTAGCCATGGTTGTGGATATTATTTTATATGCCATGTTGCACAGGGAGATTGGATGAAAATCATTCATTGTTTGTACTGTGTTCTTCTTGGGGACGAGTGTAATGAATGTGTTGTACAAATCTTTGAGCATTATGGATTTCTTCTGGACTAGTCCACAACTGCTAGCAAATCCTTTCCACTCATGCTCCAACATTTTTGAAAGAAGCCAGCAGGTAAACCATCCGGACCTGGGGCTCTATTCGGAGCAATTTGGGAAACCATCAGGTTAATTTCCTCTTCTGTGAATGGGCCATTGAGAAATGCATTAATGCATTTTGTTTTGGCGATACCAAGCTTGGAATATTCCTTAGGATATCATCTTGGGGTTGCCTATTTGCGTATATGGACTGTTCAACAAAGTTTCAAAGTAGTAGCTGCCAATGGCCCAATGCACTAATGTCATCTCCTTTATCCAATATTCTCCCATCACTGCTTTTGATGCTTGAGATTCTGTTTAGATTTCTCCTTTGTTTTGTGTAGCCATGAAAAAACTTTGTGTTCCTATCTCCTCCTTTGAGCCAACATCCCTTGTATTTTTTCCTCCAATATACCTCTTCTCTCACTAGTAATTCTGCATGTTGGCTTTTCAATGCGTTCTCCATTTGATAAGTCTCTTGGTCCATACCCTCCTTGACGATTAGTTCATTGAGAATGACCATCTCTGTCTCCACTTTTGCTTTCTCTTCAAGTGTGTTCTTGAAGTGTGAAGAGTTCCATAGTTTTAGCCATTCTTTGATATGAATGAACTTTTTTGTAAAATTGGAATAATTTTATGCCTCTAAGTTTGGGAGCAATTGTCCACCGGACTTGGATTTTGTTAATCAACTTTGGGTCCTTTAGTCACATATTTTCAGATTTAAAAGGACTCCTTGATGGTCTTGAATCTAGGGTGAACATCAGTTGAAGGTGGAAGTGATCAGAACTTGAAATTGGGAGAATGGAGCATTCATGAAGCAAGGGATATTGAGACCAGTCCCTGAAGAGTAGAAAGCAATCGAGTCTTTTGCAATATTTGTGAAGCCTTGTCTTCTATTCGTCCAAGTGAAGCAGCCATTTTTTGGGGTGATGTCCTGTAGATGATTGCTACTGGCAAAATACTCGAAATCAATTTGCGTTTGTGTTATCCTATCAAGAGCCCCTCATTTTTCTGTTGCATCTAGTGTTGCATTGAAATCCCCTCCAAGTATTATGAATTATTTTTCTACTGTTTGGAGAAAGGCAGTAATTTGATCCGAGACTCCTTTCTGTATATGGCCCATAGGTCCATATAGATTTATCAAGAATAACCTAATATTAGATGTAAAATGTTTCACTTTACTTGCTAGGACTCACTTGCCTGAATGCTTTCTATGTTGATTGAATTGGGGCTCCGTTATTCAAGAGTGTTTCTTTTCAGCTGAAGATTTTTGTTCCTTCCGTTATCCAGGATCCTCCATGAGCCCAAAAGTTCTGTTGCGATATCAAAGGCAAATTTCTCTCCCATGTTTCTTGCTGTTTCCTTGAGTGGGTAGTCCTCCTCTTGGGTGCTTGGGGGTGAATTTCTTGCGGCAGGGTTCTTGTTTTCCTTATGTTTCAGATGGCTTTCGATAAGTGCATCCTTGGGTTCTATTGATGTCTTGTTCATGACCGCATCAACACAGAATAAAGTTACCAATGACTACTCTATCCTCTCTCGAACAAAATCTCCTACATGCTAAGATTGCCAGAAAGATCATGCATTCAACTCCAAGGTTCCTTCATGTAGTGGATAGTCTCAGTTAGCACGATGTGATTTGTTGGTATTTCAAGGGGACTTACAAAATTGTTCAACTGCGGAGAAAGGAATTTGAATGCTCGAAAGGTTTGCCTATAAAGCTCTTGTTTCCTAAACTAACCAGAAAGTACTAAATTTAAAATGGTTGCAGGGATAAGAAAGCCCTAATCTACTCTAAGGCATGGGACATGGCGATCAATTCTCGCAGACTTCAACCGAGCTTTGCTTTGCCTCGCTTCGGACAGCTTCCACAAAATTGGTGCAATCTTTAGAGGAGTAGTCAAAGGTATTCAGATCATAATTCAACACGAAGACACCGTCACAACGACGCATACCAACATATGAATTACAAACGAAGCTAAGTCTGCAATGTTCCAGTTGACCACACAAGGTGAATTCACCATCAGTGAACACATTAGTGGTATGTATAGATGAAGTTTGCTCGAATCAAATACCACATTCCACTACTAGCATCTACTTGCATGAAATGAAATTTATTCTACTTGAATCGAAAGGACGAAGAAATCTTGCTAGCTGCTCACAACAAGAGATGAAATCATCATCAATGAAAACTCTTTTTATTATGAGAGTATTCACAACAACTTCTTACAAAACATTTAATGAGAAAGTTTTCCTTCCTCTTCAATCTATGCTATACTATCAAACTATGCTCTATGCTATGCTATCGCCTAGCTGTCTCTCTATTCTAATCTCTACTCTAATGAGATACAAATGAGGGGGGATGCCCCTTTTATAGTTGGCCCAGTCCAATGGATGGCTCAGATTACAATCAGATGGATGGCTCAAATTGAGCCACCTCAGCCC
Organism: Sequoia sempervirens; assembly: GCA_007258455.2. Classification (NCBI taxonomy): domain Eukaryota; kingdom Viridiplantae; phylum Streptophyta; class Pinopsida; order Cupressales; family Cupressaceae; genus Sequoia; species Sequoia sempervirens. The sequence goes on along the minus strand of VDFB02134604.1, from coordinate 10,996 downwards.
TAAACAAGATTCACCCTAAAAACTGCCACCAAGAAGAGTGGGGTAATAAATGAGCAATCAATGTCCACCATACTTCTAGACGATTCTCGTGTAGAGACGTGTCCCATTCTTCTTCTTTTTGACTGCAAACTGGATGAGTCTGGTCAACACTGTTTCAACTTCTTCTATGGATATGGCAGGCACGTTCTCAATCTAGCTTCAAGATGGTCGCTTCTTTCCCTTGTTTGATGGTGATTTTCATCCTTCTTGTCACTGCATCCTGAGTTGTGTGAAGCATGCTGGAGAACATTTTCTGGGTTATCGCCGGAGAAGGACCTCACACTTAAGAAGAATTTCTAGACTCTGTCCTTCAATCCATCCTTGCCACTGAACTCTCTGAGTTGGGTGCATATGAGACCTTTGTGGAGAGATTCCAACATGTAACTCCTTTGTCCTTGTTCCATCACCTCAAGTCATTAGACTTTGGTCCCAATGTTCATCCTGCAAAACCAAAAGAAAGAGCATCAGAACACCTATAATATAAATTCACTTCTCACTTACCTGATCCCCGTGTTTTTATTTCCAAGGCCTGATTGATTTCTGAATTTGATAAAATTCACCATTTTCTCCAGCAAACTTTGCCTCCTTCATAGCTTTTCAACATTCAGTGTGCTAGGGCGCATCTGGATGTCTGTATTTGGAGTATCTTCACCAATGCTTTAGAAACATTTAAGCATCTTGTTCATCCTGGGCGTATATGACCCCTTGTGTTTTATGCTTTATCTTCGACGCCTTGGAGGCTTTCATGTAATCATCATTCGTCTTGTGCCTTGTTCCTTAGGTGTGCCTGAGACCCTGAGTGTTAAGCGTATTTTCACCTTGTACCATGGAATTCGTGCCTTAGAGAAACCTTTCATGTATTCCCCCTTGGGCGCATTTAGGAGGTCATACTTCACATTTCATGCCTTAGGCAAATTTCAACCTCCTCTTCCTAGGGTGCATTTTACCCTTAGTTCTTCCATCTTTATGCCTTAGAAATTTTTTCTCAAGCCGCCATGTTGTTCTTGGGCGCATACTAAGGGTTCTGCTTCCGTTTTGCAACACTTAAAAAAGTTTTCAACTAACTTCCTTCAAGTTGGCTGCATTTGAGGCCATGCTCTTCAAGTTTCAATCACTTAGCAACTTTTTATCATCGTGACAACTTGGTGGGCGTTTTACCCCCTATAGTTTGACCTTCAACACTTAGGAATTTTCCCTACCCCATCTCACAAGCTGGGCACATTCAAGGGTCCTTACTTTGTTTTTCAATGCCTTAGAAAGTTTTTGAGCATCCTCTACTAGGTGGGCGCATCTAGACCCAAGAACTTTTATTCACCATACCTTGGAAATTTTTTAAATTAACCTCTTGGCACTTGGGCGCATTTAAGCCCCTCTACATCCATTTTGTGATACTTAGGAAGTTTCTACCAACTCATCCAAACTAAGGCACATTTAGAGGGTGGTACTTCCATTTTGGACACTTAGAAAAATTTCTAGGCTACTCTTCCAAGTTAAGGCGCATTTGCCTAGTTGTGCTTTTAATTTTAATGCCTTAGAAACATTTCCCACTCCTTCTCAAAGTCAAGGCGCATATGAGGGGTCTTACTTCCAATTTCATCTCCTTAGACAAATTTCAAGGCATCTCCAAGTCAAGGCACATTTGAGGGTAGGAGCTTCAAGTTTCAACACTAAACCAAATTTCTTTACCTCTTCTTCTCACTTGGGCGCATTTGGAGGGTCAAACTTTCAATTTCCCAGACTTAGAATGTTTTTACCAACTCCTCTCTCAAGGTAAGGCACATTCAAGGGGCTGAGCTTCAAGTTTCTATGCCTTAGAAGAATTTTGAGGGCTTGTCTTTACCTTGGGCGCATATGGCATAGTGAACTTTCAGTTTTGATGCCTTAGAAAAATTTCTAACCTCTTTAACTTGCAAGGGCACATTTAGGAGGTCATACTTCCACTTTCATTGCCTTAGATAAATTTCCAACTTCATCTTTTGACTAAGGCACATTCAGGGGGTCTGGACTTTCATTTTCACACTTAGAATATTTCCCATGCCATCTCTTCTCAAGGGCACATTTGGAGGTAGCTACTTCCAATTTGCTAGACTTAGACATTTTTCAATCAACCTCAAATAGCTAAGGCGCATTTTACTACCCCTACTTCCACTTTGGGTGCCTTAGACATTTCATCAACGTCCCTTTCTATTCTAGGCGCATTTAGCATGGTGTATTCAAGTTTCTCTGACTTAGGCAAAATTTCCACCTTTCAGCTTGCTCTTGGGCGCACTAGAGGGGTCAAGCTTTCAATTTCAAACACTTAGTCAATTTTCCACTCATCTCCTCAAGGTCTGGGCGCATTTACCCCCCCCAAGCTTTCATTTTCTTAGACTTGAACAAATTTTCAAGGCTCCTCAAGCTTCTTAAGGCGCATTTGGCAGGTTAGGCTTCCATTTTGTCAAACTTGGATGATTTTCAAGCCTTTTTTTCAAACTTAGGGCAGATTTGAGGGGTGGTGCTTCTGATTGTTCATGCTACCTTCTGCTTGCCCTAGCTTTCTATTTTTAGAAAGTTTTGTATTCTTCGCGTTTTAAGTTGATTTCAAGCTCTTCAAGAATTGATTTTCACTCTCAATGGCTTCCGTGGCATGATTGACCTGCTGGCACCTATTGTTTGCATGCATCTGCTATTTTTAGTGACTTGCTAAAAATAGTAAGTGTTTAGAATGAGCTCAAATTCTGTGAGTAGATTGCCTGAAAGGTGTTGGTCATGACTAGATGTTGCTTCTGCGTGACTCTCGCGCTTCGCCCTACTTTTTAGGAAACCCTAATTCCCTTGCATGGACTTGTGCGCACTGGTGCCTTATACTGACTTGCTATTTATACCTTGTTTGAAATGAGCTCTGATACCAAATGAAATGCAACTAATTCTCAAATTTAAAATGCAGTAATATAGTATTTAAAAATTTAATAAACTTAAAAGACTTAAACACTTTATTGCTCAAATAATTTATTAAGCTTTAATACTTATCTGTGGAAATGTGCAAAAGAAATCCCAACTATTGCTGGAATGGTCCTTGGTTTAGCCTCTTCCGTCTGTGAGTAGTCTGGGAGGAAAGCAGACTTTGCTGCTCTACACGAGTGCTGGATCCATCGGAACAATGCTCAACACTCGTGCCACAAAACCATGCCCTGGCCAGGACCGTCCTGAGTGCACGCACTTGTACCCCAGGTTGGACACCCACTGTAAGAGTGCCCCTTCTCCGTCCTACTCACAGCCTGCTAACCTTGAAACCCTATTCCCGCAATGTGCTCCACTTTATTTTCCTCTTTTTATTTCCTGTCTTTTTCCAAGTTTCACATGAATGATTTATATATCTTTTAAGGGTTAGCTTCCAAATTCATCACACCCTTTCACAAAGGTTTCCTTTTTAACAATTATTTAAATAAATAATTAGGCTTCCCCTTTTAAAGAATGTTTATTCATATTCTTTAATCTCTGTTTTTACCAAAGGATTATAATATCCTTTATTTTTCTTCCCCTTTTTAATTCTAAAGGGTTATTTAATAGATTTATTTTCTCTTGGGGAAAAGTCACATACCAAATGAAATGCAGCTAATTCTCAAATTTAAAATGCAGTAATATAGTATTTAAAAATTTAATAAACTTAAAAGACTTAAACACTTTATTGCTCAAATAATTTATTAAGCTTTAATACTTATCTGTGGAAATGTGCAAAAGAAATCCCAACTATTGCTGGAATGGTCCTTGGTTCAGCCTCTTCCGTCTGTGAGTAGTCTGGGAGGAAAGCAGACTTGGCTGCTCTACATGAGTGCTGGTTCCACCGGAACAATGCTCAACACTTGTGCCACAAAACCATGCCCTGGCCAGGACCGTCCTGAGTGTACGCACTTGTACCCCAAGTTGGACACCCACTGTAGGAGTGCCCTTTCTCCGTCCTACTCACAGCCTGCTAACCTTGAAACCCTATTCTTGCAATGTGCTCCACTTTATTTTCCTCTTTTTTTTTCCTGTTTTTTCCAAGTTTCACATGAATGATTTATATATCTTTTAAGGGGTGGTTTCCAAATTCATCACACCCTTTCACAAAGGTTTCCTTTTTAACAATTATTTAAATAAATAATTAGGCTTCCCCTTTTAAAGAATGTTTATTCATATTCTTTAATCTCTCTTTTTACCAAAGGATTATAATATCCTTTATTTTTCTCCCCCTTTTTAATTCTAAAGGGTTATTTAATAGATTTATTTTCTCTTGGGGAAAAAGTCACATAACAATTCTCCCCCTGTAAATTAGCTGCTGTCCTCAGTAGCATGAGATAAATCTACATCACAACTCAAAAAACACATAATCAATAATTGAAGAAAATGATATTGAGCATAACCATTCTTCATAATAATTTGTATATATTTACTTCATCTATATCCTTTTCTTCTCTTAGTTCATAGATATCTCCCTATTCCAATTGTATTTTAAGTTAACAAGTATTACAAGAAAAACATTTTTTGCAATGACAAGAGCTATATATATACACACACATTAGGAATTTACAATGAAAGAAACTAATGGTATTTTATGTGTTTACTCACATATTTCAACCTTATCAATTTTCTTTAATTATTGATTATGTGTTATTTAATAGATTTATTTTCTCTTGGGGAAAAAGTCACATAACACTGTTTCTGGAGTGACTTACTATAAATAGTAAGTGCTCAGATTGCCTTCAAATTTTAGCAGTGGATTCCTTGAGAGATGCTGATTTTAATGGGATACTTCAGTTTTCGGAGACCCTGGCGTTTTACCCCTCATTTTGAGTCCTGAAGCTGGAAACCCTAAACTGACTTGCATGTGGCTCAAATGACCTTTGTTTGATCTTGTTTCCATTGCATGTCGCTCTACTCGTGAGACTGAAGTGCTAGGGAGCTGCCGGAGTGGACTTGCTAAAAATAGTAAATGCTTGAAATAGTGATCAACCACTTGCTGGACAAGTTTGCATGTCACACTGTCCGAGAGATCTCAAAAAACCCAGTAAACTGGTCTGCATGCAAGCACTGGCTAAAAATAGTAAGTTCCTGAAAAGTGATCATCCTGCCTCGCATGTTACCTCATTGCGAAGCTCTCGAAAAACCCATAAAGAATATCCTAACATGCGTTGAAAAATCCTGCATGCAAACCCTAAAAATAGCCTCCGAAGGGAGCACTGTTAAAAGGTCCAAGTCCCGGCTTGCATGTTACATCACTGCAAAGCTCCTAAAAAACCCACAAAGAATGTTCAGACATGCATTTAAAAATTCCAACATGCAAACCTTGAAATTAGCCTTCGAAGTCAAGACTGCTGAAAGTCATCATCTCATCTTGCATGTTATATCATCGTGAAGCTCTTGAAAAACCCAGAAAGATTCTCCAGACATGCATTGAAAAGTATACATGCAAACCTTGAAATTAGCCCCCAAAGTCAGGACTGCTAAAAATAGCAAGTTGTTAGATTCAGCTCAAAATTCATAGGCAGATTGCTTGAAGTGTTCTAAACGTGATGTAACAGTCATAATTCAGTTAGCTAACTCAAATTAACCTCAAACTGGCATGAAGAAAGCAAACCCTAATTTCTCAGACATAGCCAAAATTTCAATTCAGACGGGCACATCCCCGGAAAGATAGAAGAGACAGAGAGAGACAACAGAAAACCCAAAAGCCAAAAGACCCAAACGGAGCAAAACTTAGGGGGTCCCCATTCTGAATGGGGTGATGTGTGAAAAGGTCACAACAGGTTCCCTCTCCTTGTTGGGGGCTATGGCCCCCAATTCCTTCTTGCAATCCTCCATTCTGTGCCTGAAGAGATGGCATTTCTTACACTTTATTGGTACTCTTTCCACTTCAATCTTTTCATTTTGTAGCCACGACCCTTCTTCTATTATTATTTCTCTCTCCGGCACTGGCAGGCTCTTCAAGTTTATTGTAAACCAATTTTTTTCATACAACCCTACTTTGCCATCACATTCATCTTGATGAAGGATCTGAACAAGTTTACTATCTTTGTTAGGATGCTCAGGTCCCAATATTCTTAGGGTAAATTACAAGGTTCCACGGGGATGCGTCCCCCCCAAAAAAACTCGCGTTTCCTTAAGGGGGACGTCTCAGAGACTTGGGGACTTGGGGGGGGATGTCCCCCTACCAACCCACCACCAGCGCCACCATCTCACCACCAGTGTCGATGTCTCCAAAACGCCACTAGGACTTCGAGGATGCTGGGGTGTCCTCAAGACGTCTAGGGGACTCCTAGTTGTCTCCAAGATGTATAATTCTTATACATCTTTTTATAACTATTTTTTCAAGTACTATATGTATTTCAGCACACTGCCGCCCCCCCTTGCCGTCCCCTTGCCGTCCCCCCGCTGCACCCAAACTTAGACCCCTTGTCCCTGCGTCCCCGAAACGTGTCCCCCCTGTCCCCCCGTCCCCGTCCCCGAAACCCCGTGGAACACTGGTAAATTATATAATCTGATCCACATTGGGGTTTTTGTTAGGGTATGGGTGAGCGGGTTGAAATTGGGCTCCCAATCCTTAACATAGAACGCCTCACCGTCTAGAAGGAGAGGGTCTTTGCTAAGAATCTCCTCTTTTTTGTCACATGAATTATATTCAAGTTTTCAACCAATAAGAAGTCTTTTAGCATAGATTTTATTTTGGTGTCCTTGCCCCATTGCTCCCTGCACCTATTCTGTACTCTAGTTCTTGATGGCCAAGAAGCTTGCCCACTTGATGACGAAGGTGCTTGATTTGAGTTATGTTAGCGAGCACTCAAAATCCAAGGCATCCAAGGAAATTGGTTTATTCTGCTTCAAGACCTTTGGAATGATGGGAATTTTATTTGCACACATAGCTTAGTTTGAAGTTTTGGGGACCTAAATCTTCTTGATCTGCTCCTCTGTTTCCTTCCCAAATCATGCTTTGGTTCTGCTTTCATGACTCCCTTTTACTAGCAAATCTCCTTCGTACCTCTTTTCTGTTGTGCACTTCAGCTTGCCTCCAATTTTTTTCTCTTCTTTTTCCTTCATGCTGTGCCAATTCTTTCCTGCTCTACTTTTCTTCTTACTGTCTTTGCTTGCCTATTTGTTCTCACACCCGCCCATTTTTCAACTTCAATATATTTTTTAAATGACCTTTCATTGTTATGGATGGTGCTATAATACAATGCTATTGACTATGTATGCCATTTCTTTGCATTTACTTTATGTGCTAAAAAATGTGAAGTAATTATCTTCATTTTATAGCTTCAGGCAAACTGATTGTGCACTGGCCAAGTTGCTGTTACATGTTTTTCCAGGTTACATTCTGTTAATTCAATTAATATTCAAGCTTTTAACTTGTTCTATCATCTGACGTTGTCAAGGTCTTGCATTGAAGCTCTTTTTTTTCACATGCCATTTAAGCAGGGCTAGATCTCAACTGGAAGCTCCATTTTTTAAAATCTGTTATTAATTTTGTGTTTTTCCAAAAAATTGTGATTTTTTGCCCAGCAGATTATTCTGTTGAGTTAAATGGCTTGCTAATTATCTAGTAGTGTCTTGCTTTCTCCTCCCACTTTTAGAGTCTTTGTCAGAGGAAAATATTTTGCTTTAGCAAAAAAGGGAAATCTACTTGGCATACCACTCTAAATTCAAGGATGGCTTGAAAGTTGTCAACTCCTCTGTTGAATCCACCAAGCTGTATTAACTTGGACACATATCATAATTATTATTGCTAGGTCACAGCCTGATGGACTATTGTCAAGGCTAAGAATTATTCTTGTTAGTTTTTATGATCAGATTATATAAGCAGAAATTTAATTTAAATTCAACACATAAACACAGCATATACCCTGGGAAAACCCTCCTCTTGAGGGAGAAAAACCCAGCAACAATATATCACTTATATATTGAATGATAAACAAAAGTTTCCTTTACAATGAGGCCTATAAAGAGACCAAGAATGGCACCACAATCTGATGCACACACAGAACTAATATAATGCTTTTTGCTGATAAGAAACTCAGCCTCCTTCAATGCTATGATCTGCCTTCTTCAATATATTGATCTGCCCTTGGAGTAACTCTCACTTGAACAACACAACCATTGCAATGAATTCACACAAGAATGATAATCGAACTATTTTGAATATCGAATGATATCTAGCAATGAAGGAGCATCGATCATTTATACAAGTGAGAGGGAAGAGACGCATCTCTTCATTCTCCATGTCGGCCTTCACAAGAGTTGTGTCTTCTAACAAGTAAAGTTGGCCTCCAAAAGAATGTGACCCTTCATGAAATCACGCCTATAGGATGTTGGCCTCAATGTTAATAAATAAATATTAAATGATGAAGCGCCTCTTCATCAAGAATTTGCCTTTCAAATTAAATAGCCGATTAGGCTATTATTTAATTTGTCTTTATCGCACGATCTGGGCTCGAAGTAGAACCCTAACGCTGCCATGTAACATCAACACTCCCTCTCAGCTAGGGAGGATACTTCTAGTTGTATAAGACATCACCTCATCGTGATGTCAACCACAATGGCTACTCCCATATGTGAAAAGAAACATATCACCTCATCGCGATATCAACCACCATGGCTACTCCCATATGTGGAAAAGAAACATATCACCTCATTGTGATATCAACCATCATGGCCACTCCCATGAATGGTAAATGTGCACAAGTGCCCATCACGGAATCACTCAACATGATGTCGTCACCTCATTGTGACGTTCACCATGGCTACTCCCAGAGGGTGAAAAGCACAAGTACAAGAAAATCATCACAGACTCTCTCACGTGATGTATGTCATGGAGTCACACACATGACATCCACCATGGCTACTCCCAGAGGGTGGAAACAAGGGCTTTCACCTCAAATTTCTCTCATAGGGAAAGATGCATTAAACAAGGGCTTACACCTCAAATCTCTCACACAGAGAAATGCATTAACAAGGGCTTGCACCTCAAATCTCTCTCATAGAGAGATGGATTAAAGAAGATCACTGATGCTGAGACTCCTTCACAGCTAGGGCTTCATTCTCCACAACACCAAGCTTGACTTGAAAGTACACAAACTTTACTCTGGCAAGAGGCTTGGTGAGAATGTCTGCCGACTGCTCATCAATGCTGATATACTTCAACTGAATTGCTTTCCTCAATACCATATCTTTGATATAGTGGTATTTGATCTCAACATGTTTAGTTTTGTCATGGAACACTGGATTGACAAAAAGCTTCACACAACTTTGATTATCACAATGAATGATAGTCGGCTTCAATGATTGTCCAACCAATATTGCAAGGAGCTTCCGAAGCCACATTGCTTCTCGAGCTGCCATACAAGCTGCAATATACTCAGCCTCTGCCGTGCTTAGTGCAATTGAAGACTGCTTCCTGCTACACCACGATATCATCATAGACCCCAAACTGAAGCAACATCCAGAGGTGCTCTTCCAATCAGCAACACACCCTGCCCAATTAGAATTAGAATATCCATGCAGCTCCAAGCCCACATCAGAAGAAAATCTCAAGCCATATCCAACTGTGCCACGCAAGTATCTCAGGATATGCTTAGCTGCAACTAGATGTATTTGTCTTGGTTCACACATGAATTGACTAAGTCCACTCACTGCATAGCAAATATCTGGTCTAGTATTGACTAGATACATCAATGATCCAATCAACTGCCTGCACATCGTGGGATCCACCGGATTGAAGTAGCTGTAGCCTCTTTCGATTTATGCAAGTTGGTTTTCATAGGTGTAGACATGGATTTGCAATCCATCATACCAAATCTCTTCAGAATATCAATAGTATACTTCCCTTGGCTTAGGATCATCTCATCTGGCTTCTGCCATACTTCTAAGCCAAGGAAGTAATGCAAGAGACCAAGATCATTTCAAATTCAGAAGCTAACTCCTTCTTGCATTTGATAATGAGGTGATCTTCTCCAGTAAGAATCAAATCATCAAGATACAGAACCAAGATCAACTAGATTACCATCTTCTTCAGGTTCCGTAGGCTCCCTTTGAGTCTTCAAGTGCTTGCATCAATCTTCTGACCTCATCATCCAAGATTGCCTGCAACACTTGCCTTAGAGAAATGGTTTCCAGCGGACACCTCTTTAGAGGTTCAGGGCTGTCCTCATCGACTTCATCCCAGATCATTCTATTTTGAATAGGTTTGTGGAGCTACCAATGTTAAATCCAGGTTGACTGATTTGAGCAATTCTTATCTCAACTGCTGAAGAGGATCTTCAAGGATTTAGCATCAGGCCTTGCAACTTCTACAGAGTCACAAAACTCCCTCTGAAGGTTAATTTCTCCTCTTTGAAAAGACTGATCACAATGACAACCTGAATAGGCTCTTCCTTTTCGAGAGATGTCTTCAGCTACCAACTCAGTCCCATGGCTGCAAGATGTGTCTCCATTCTTCAACCTATAGGATGCATCAAGCTCTTCTTGAAAGCAATCTCTTACGCTTCTTGGTCCATCCTGAAAGTATTCAGAAGAGATTACTAATAGTTCGTGGAACTCAACTATCTCAAAGAGAAGTACCATTGCTAGAAGCATACATAATTGGCTATCTCAATGTTATAGCATGAATTAATAACTACATAACAAATTCATGAACATTATTCAACCATGCAATACTTATCTCATTGAAATCAGGATCTCCTTAAGTAATCCCAAATAATTAATTCATCATTCATCTTCGTTGATTCTAACATGTCTTTCTTCCATCTTTACTGTTCTCGGGAGAGCTAATCTCAGCATAACAAAAGACAATCTACACAGATTTCATTAGGCAGTCAACATATAGAACCAGACTTCTCAAAGAATCGAGGCTCTATCACAGTTCATGCATATAGAAAATCAATCATAATTGTGATTTTAGTTTTCCTTTATTTCAGAGTCACACTCAGAAATTAGCATGAAACAACTT